>JAFVLL020039993.1:0-20428 GCA_021397915.2 Tor tambroides | reverse complement strand
AGAGGTGATGGTGTGCAGGTGCGTGCGATTAGAACTCGGGTGAGGTGGATCGTGGTAATTGGCTGAGGGTGGAGCCTGGCCGTTCTGTGACAGCTGCAGGGTTCTATTCTCGCACCCATTCTTTTTTCTTTGTATTTACTTCCATTGGGCTCTATTTTCAGAAAGTATGGTGTATCATTTCACTGCTATGCAGATGATACACAAATTTATCTACCTCTGAAACAAAATAAACATGCTGCTCTGGAATCTCTTTTTGCATGCCTGGATGAAGTGAAAACATGGTTCTCTCAAAATTTTTTATTTCTGAATGAATCAAAGACCGAGGTTATAGTCTTTGGACCTAGTGAAAATTCAGGGAGCAGAAGTATCGATCTGGACTACCTTGCTCCTTTTTAGAGTTAGGGGGCAGTTGTGGCCTAATGGATAGAGAGTCGGACTTGTAACACAAAGGTCACAGGTTTGAGTCTCAGGTCCGGCAAGGATTGTATGTTGGGGGAGTGAATATCCAGCACTCTCTCCACCCTCAATACCACGACTGAGGTGAGACCCTTGAGCAAGGCACTGAACCCCCAACTGCTCCCCAGGCGCCACAGCATTGGCTACCCACTGCTCCGGGTGTGTGTTCACGGTGTGTTTGTGTGTGTTCACTTCTCACTGCTGTGTGTGTGTGCCCACTTGGATGGGTTAAATGCAGAGCACAAATTCCAAGTATGTCACCATACCTGGCCACACGTCACGTCCTTTCCTTACTTCCTTTCCTTTACTTCTTCCTGTATTAAGAATCTAGGTGTTTTCTGGGATCAGAGTCTTAAATTTGATAAACAAATAAATGCGGTTATTAGTTCCTGTTTTTTTCAGCTACGCTTTCTCTCCAAAATTAAATCTTTTCTCTCTGTGAAAACTTTAGAGATTGCTATCCATGCACTCATTACAACTGGCTTGGATTACTGCAACTCTTTCTATCTCGGCATTTCTAAATCTTCCATTGCTCGTCTCCAATTAGTACAAAACGCCGCTGCTAAATTCCTCAAAGGACCATGCAAATTTGATTATGTTACACCAATTCTGAAATACTTACATTGGTTACCTGTGCATTTTAGAATTGAGTTCAAAATTCTTCTCTATGTTTTTAAATCTATAAATAATCTGGCACCGAGCTATCTATCTGATCAACTTTATTCATATAATCCTACTCGAAATCTGAGATCTGGTGATCAAAGACTTCTCTCTGTCCCCAGATCATGGTTAAAGCATAGAGGGGATAGAGCCTTTGCGGTTGCTGGCCCTAGGCTGTGGAACAGCCTTCCAGCCTATATCAGATCGGCACAGTCTTTCACTGTTTTTAAATCATCTCTTAAAACCTTTTTTTTTTTTCTTTGGCTTTTAATTCACTGTGAGTTTATGGTATGAATCTGTGGGTTGTCCTGTGTTCTATGTCTGTGTTCAGCACTTTGGTCAGCCGTGCTTGCTGTTTTTAAATGTGCTATATAAAAAAACAAACTTGAAACTTGATTCTAAGGTGTGTTATTCCTGATAACAACCGTCATCAACACAACGCTGAATCACGTAACATTCATCCGGCTATCTCTTCTTTCATACAAACAGATGCTGCAGTATTGCATCTTTGTTGTAGTATTGAAAATGAATGGAATGACTTCAGTATTAATAGTGCTGTAATATTGTTGCTGTGTTTATCTTTTTGCCAGGATGAATGTTTTGTACACTGTAATGGATTAAAAGATAATACAAGTAGCCAATGTTGTGGTAGATATAAGGGAGCCTGATCACCCTGTCTCTCCTTGCTTTCGTCTGAAATGAAGGGATGACTGGGTCTTTGCTGTTGCAGCCTCATGGTTTGTCTTTGAAGACTCTTGCAAACTGTGTGCCCTGATTTACAGTAGTTGTTTCAGCAATGTTTCGGCAGTGTGATTCTCTGTACAGAACTTTGGTCATCTACACTGGTAGTTTTGAAAGTACTTTATGAATAAAGTTTGATTTAATGTGTTGGGCTACTTGTGAAAAGTGTATGTGCAGCACATACTCATCTGCAGATGAAGTCCAGAATCACTCTTTCCACCATTAGCTTTTCCACCACTTTAATAGGCATTGTGGTAAATATAAGGGATAGAGTTTTACAAAATAAAACAATGTTATATCATTCAGATTGTTGTAACTGAGTAATAATTAAATCAGTAATAAATAATGAATTGAAAAGTACTTTCAGATCTTTGTCCACTGAATTCTTTGGGAGTTTTCGTTACTGTACCTGTAGGTACGTTGATGATGTGTGAGGATAAATTAATCCTATGAATACCCAATGAAGTGCACATTTTACAAAGCACATAAAATAAAGAGCTGTTGCTTTACACTCACCAAGTCAGTGTAAATGAATTGGCATTACTGTTTTTTTTTTTTTTAAATTACAGATAATTTGTTTTCAGAGTCAAACATTAAATGTTCAGTTAACAATCAGAAACTATGAAGGATTACTAAATCAGGAATCTAGAAAGCTACAGGCAGGCGAGCTTGATCAGGGCTGGAACTAAACTTGCAGAATAGTGGATCTCAAGGGCCAGAGTTGCCCAGCCCTGATCTATAGCCATATATAAATATTGATTCAAGGTGAATTATCGCCAGAGGTGGTCAAATAGTGATGGTTTGATGACTGGGTCAGCACAGCTCCAAAACATCAAGTCCTGTGGGGTATTCCTGGTATGCAGTGGTTAGTACCTATCAAATGTGATGCAAGGAAGGACAATCAGTGAACCGGCATCAGGGTCATGGGCGCAGACTGGTCTGATCACACAGAAGAGATAATGTAGTATAAAATTGCTAAAATCTTAATGCTGCCCATGATAGAAATCACAGTTTGCTGTGTATGAGGCTGCATAAAGTGATCAGAGACGAACCCTGTCAACCATGAAAGTGTCTTCAGTGGGCACATAAGCATCAGAACTGGACTATGGAGCGGTTGAAGAAGCTTGCCTGGTCTGATGAATCACGTTTTCTTTTAGTTGAGGTGGATGGCTGGGTATGTGTTATTTGTTTTGGCCTACAAATTCCCAGATCTCAATCCGATTGATCATCTATGGGATGTGCTGGACCAACAAATCCAATCCATGGTTGCCACACCTCACAAGCAGGACTTAAAGGATCTTGTGCTAATGTATTTGTGCCATTTACCACAGGACACATCCAGAGGTCTTAATAGACATATTAGAGATGTTTTGGCAGCATGAGGGGGACATAGCCACCTACCCGATGTATCTGGTATTTGGAGCTACTGTATGTTGTTCCCTGCGCCACCTGGTGGATATTATGTGAAGCACAACAAATATATACCATCCAATTTAATATGTGTGTGTCTATGTGTATATATATATATATATATATATATGTGTGTGTGTGTATATATATATATGTGTGTGTGTGTATATATATATATATATATATATATATATATATATACACACATGTGACCCTGGACCACAAAACCAGTCGTAAGGGTAAATCTTTTTAAATTGAGATTTAGACATCATCTGCTGAATAAATAATCTTTCCATTGATGTATGGTTTGTTAGGTTAGGACAATATTGGCTGAGATACAACTATTTGAAAATCTGGAATCTGAGGGTGCAAAAAAAAAAAAAAAAAAAAATTCAAAATACTGAGAAAAACGCCTTTAAAGTTGTCCAAATGAAGTTCTTAGCAATGCATATTACTAATCAAAAATTAAGTTTTGATATATTTATGGTAGAAAATTTACAAAATATCTTCATGGAACATGATCTTTACTTAATATACTAATGATTTTTGTCATAAAAGAGAAATCTATAATTTTGACCCATACAATGTATTTTTGGCTATTGCTACAAATATACCCCCAGAGACTTAAGACTGGTTTTGTGCTCCAGGGTCACATAAATAAAATATGTAGATACCTGAATACTACATACATACAGGTTCTTTAGCAACAACAACTGGCTCACAGCAGAATTAGGAAGACTATGTTCAGCCAAATAAAATGCTTATAACCTCCTTTAAAAACTAGGCTGCCTCTTTCCATTCTGTAGACTAATGAGTGCTCTACCACTACCTCATGTTTGCTTGTTAATTTTGTCAGTCTGCATGCAACAAATGTAGATCTTGATTAAAACTGCATTTATTTCTTACCACCATCATTAATGAAATTTGATGATATTTTTGGGAATCTTTCTCCGTTCAGCAGTATATTTGATTTCCGTGTATTTGTCGTTAATTGCATTAGCGGATCAGCAGCGTTGGTGCGATGCTGGTCTTGACCAAGTCCTTGGAGGGCCCGCAGGAGCTGATCGTTGATCTGGAGATGATCACTCAACACACAGTGATGAACTACCGCTCAAGCTCTTTACTACGGCTCACCATCATCGTGGGACCCTACCCCTTCTAACACTACTGCTGCTTCACACATTTATGCACATCTAGACTGCTTGCATTAAAGTTACACGCAGCAACGGTGAGATCTTATGAACTGCTGACTGTTCTAATGTGTCTTTATCTTGCAGTCATAATAAAATAACCTGACTCTTATTCAGGGCTCCAGACTGCCACTAAAATGGTTGCTAATATGACAAAAAAGAATATTTTATGGCGATAGTTTAAAATCTCAACACTTTATTGGTTTTGTCATATTTCATCATTGTCTGAGTTGCAGAAGGGTCATGAGCATGGGAGATGGTGTACAGAGGACATTTAGTTTGATGGATCTCCTTGATCAACCACTGTAAAGTGTTCATCAACAGAGTGCAATGGATGCTTTTGAATGAACATCTACTATGAAGGAAGGTTGGGTGATTGTTAGTCACACAGATAGTGCAGCACATTTACCAAAAGCATCATCTAATCATGAGTTTATTCACATTTGCAAGTACAACTTCTGCTTGCTTTCAGAGTTAGTCAGTTAAAAAACTGGGGACACAGTAGGTTTGAGAGCAAACAGTTAGACAGCTACAGCGTTATAAATTGATGTGATGGGAGTAATAAAACTGGTGCCATGCTTCAATATAAATGACACTTTTCCATTACTAAACTATAACCATTACTAAAAATGATCAGTTATGTTGTGCAGCCGTTTCATATCAAATATGCCATATCAAATTGGGAGTCTGTTATACTGTTTTAATCAGAAATGCTACAAATTTCAAATCTTGCCTGACTGATTGGCTTTTTTTATCAGAAGCTTGTCAGTAAAGATGGTGTGTTTGGTTTAAATGCAAGTTTGTAGGGCAGCTCTTAAATGGAGTGTATAAGCGGTTTTGCATATGTAAGTAATAATGATCTTAAGAGTGTGACTGGTAAACGAAGTCTGATTCTGCAGTTTACTACCACAAAAATAAAAATAAATAAATGCAATTGATTCCTAAATAAATTCTAATTCTTCATAGTCATTTTAAAGTCTGGAGCCCTGCTAATTTAAGAAACAGCGTTTACTTAGTGTCTTTATTAAATGTTCCCGCACACAATTGAACTTACAATTCATTGATGTGAAGATGTACATGACTGAATGACTCTACTGAATAACAGCTTTCTTTTGCTTTCACGTGCTGATCATTGTTTAGCTGTTGTCAGCAGACAGTAGGGTTCTGGCACAGGACAGAATATTGAGTTACAGCTACCTTTTTTTCTTTTTTTTTTTGAAGGGGCAGTTTTTGAAGTCCTTTATAACCTTAACATGCAAATGTTGGTCACTAATAGATACACAGTAAAACAGTGGTCAGATGCTGAAGCACAAGTTTTAGATATTTCCATTGATGCGCATTTTGTCAGTAAACATAGAAAGTGAAGTGGTGACCTCTGGTATGTTAAACGTTTGCCAGCCCCCGGTATAGGTATTGTATGTTGGTTTAGTTACATTGCTAATGTTTTGCACTGATGGCATGAAAATAACCTGATTCTGGCTTTGCATTTCCTCATAATTCATCTGCTCTCAAATAAATAGGCTTCAGCCTGACATTACTCACTAGCTGATATCCATATCAACACCTCAGAGCCTTTAACAAGGATGAGAAAATACAACATTAATATCCTGTTATGGAACTTCATTAAAAAAAAAAAAAAAAAATACAAAAAACTGATGTTTAATTGTTGCTCATGGTCATTTGTACGCTGAACAAATACAGTTGAAAATAAAGGGAACTCTATTATCACCTCAAATGTTTTCTTTTTTCCCGGTGATTTGTTTTTTTTTCTTCATATAATGTTATAATCACTTCCTATTAATCTAAAAACCAGGACAGGGTCTGGAGCTAAACTCTGCAGAGGAGTGTCCTCCAGGAGCAGGTTTAGACACCAGTGACCTAATGGAACTGCAAAAAAATGCCAAATGAGTCTAATTACAGTTGCACACATTACTAGATGGTCATGGACTTTTTACAGAGCAAAAGCCTACATAATCTCTCCATTCTTTCCAAGCAGAAAGAAAAACTAATTTCCTCCTGAATCCCAGAAAAATTACATCCTGCAATTTGACAATATAAAACATTTAACATTTTGGAAAGTCTTTATTTAAAGTTAGCATCAGTGTCTCCAAAATGTAGGCATGAAACTGCATGCATAAACGTTTCCAGTAGAACAACATCACAGTTTCATCATGTCGTGATATAGAATCTCTTCATCTCTTTACAAATATTTTCATCTTGTTGAAAAAAGTACTGACATTGGTTGTACTGTTAGTAGTTAATAGGGTTCAAACAAACAGGCAGATGCTAAAAAAACAACAGTTACACTACACACTACTCAGAGTCAAACTGTCAATGTGTATTTCAAATTTCCAACCTGCATATCAAATATGTCACCCAGCTGCCACATAAAAATACATCGTTTACAAGTTGAGAAAGCAGTAAACAAGTTGTCACATTCATTTGAGATAAACACATTTATAAATAGAATAGCAAGTATTTCAATGAAAGTACAGCAGTCACAAAGTAAAAACACAACAGGAATGAATGAGTGCAATGAGAAGATCATGTAAAAAACAAAAAACCTTGGATAATTTCAATGGCGGTACCTAATTAAAGGCACCATCATGCAAGTCATCTGCAAAGAGTCTCATGCTGAGAAGAGGCAGGTGAATCTGACGAAAACTTCCCAGTCATATTTCACTCCAAAATCAAAAGGAGGAAAAAGAAAAAATGGTGCTTTGCATAAAGAAATTGAAGCCTATTTAGGGTTGAGTTTTAGGCATGGTGACAATATTTCACCTGAAGACTAAGCTATCGTTACTACTGTATTACAGTACAAAAAAAAAAAAAAAAAAAAACTACAGTAGTCAACATTTGAAATGGATCAAGAAATTTCATCAAAGTTGTCCTAAGACAAGAACGGGTACTGTTTTAGTTTTAGGACAGCTTTGATGAAAGGTTTTGATCCACTTCAAATGTTGACTACTATAGTTTACAGTTTAGAGAACTGAGTCCTAAAACAGGCTTCATTTACTTTAAACAAAAAATGTCTTTCTTTCTTTAGATTTTAGAATTAAATATGACCTGGACGTGTTCTTCGTGAGATCCACTGAGATACTCATTTATCAGTGTCCTCAACTGTCCCAATGAAGCCAATCAGCTACTTAAGTCAAGGACCAGGTGCTCATATATACGCGTTTGCCCCTTAAAACTAGAGCCAAGAAGGAACTCCCTGTTGTCAATAAACACCAGAGAGAAAGCCCTGGGTGCTTGAATGTTCAGTTCCTGGAAGTGAATGAACTGTCTTTTCTTTGCATCCCAGCGATAGACGCGAGTAAATGCATAGTCGCTGCCCAGGATGGCGTACTGCCAGTTGCCTATGGAGAACGGCTGGAAGACCATGGAGCCACGAGAGGCCATGGTCTGGATCTCAGTGAACATGCTACCGTCCCATTTCATCACCTTGGAGTCACCGATGAAGCGGGTCAGGCATATGAACAGCTCGCTCTTCACGGTGAAGTGTTTGACCGCATACACATCCTCCATCTCTGGGATATCTGTGCGCCGTTCAAACTGCTTGGTGCTCTTGTTCCACTGGTAAATGACCGGCCTCTGAGAGCTGCTGGACAAGATCAGATGAGGCTTCCCAGAGATTTCTAGATACTCCACATCTGTGTCACGGTGCCAGGGGTGCAAAGACTGATGAGAGTAGAAGCCGTTGCCGTTCCACTTGTAAATAGTTGTCGAGCCGGCTTTGGAGCTGTCGGCAATGATGAAGAAAGACTCTTCGTCGATGTGGAAGATTTCCACATCGTTTGGCTTTCGGACTTTCAGAATGTCAATGTCTTGGATTTTGATGAATTTGTTTGCGGAGACATCTCGCTTGAAGATATGCGAGCCGCCGAAAAGTTGGGCTACTATAATGAAGAGTTGGCTGTCAATGACTAGAGGTTTGCAGATGACAGTGGAAGTGCCTATGGTGGAAAGATTTGAAGGAATTTTTTAAAGCTGTATGAAACAAAGGCTTGAAAACCACCAAAACTATGGAGTATCAGTTTATTATGCCATGCATTTTTATTATGCCATAAAAAAATTAGGACCACCCCCTTAAAGTTGACGAGAAGAGGCTTGGTCGATCAAAATTTTATTAGCTGCTTAGTCGCAGGGGGAAAAAAGAAAGTGGAGAAGTCACATAGTCCGTGAAGGACAGATCATTAACAGCTGATCTGTGTGGTAATTACATTACATCGGTCAGGACATGCAAATGTTTGTTTTGATCATCGACCTCAAATCTGGCTTATCATCTGAAAGATGTAAGTAGCAGCAACATTACACGGATGCTCACTCTAACGTTAACCTAGAAAAATGTGCGCTACTGAAGTGTTTGTGGAGTGTGGAAGCTGAACAGTAGCTCACTGCATGACCGGTGCGATCATTTGCATTTAACTTAAAATACTCCGTCATTTTTGGTCATACAGATAAGAGTAATACATCTTTCGAATCTGTAAAAGCTCTACTTTCATTTGTGTGCACTCACAATTACAAAACGTTGTGCTTTTGTAAAATCATGAACGCAAACAGGTTGTGCTTTCTGCCATCTAGGGGCTAGATTTACTAAACAGGGCAAATTAGCATTAGAGCGCAATTCCATAAAAGCACCGATGGGAGGGAAATATTCTGCGTGTGATTTACTGACAATGTGCACATTAAAGAACACAGATGCAGCCAGATCATTTCCATAATGACCAGCGCAATCTACCAAGAGCAGTGCAAATTACCGCCTGCTTTAAGACATGCTTTTTTTGGTGTTAAATAATGGCGCAAGTAATGGCTTCTCAGTGCTAATTCTTCACTGCGTGTCTTTAGTAAATCCTGACAGTACTATTTTAACGCCAAAAGATAGTTTGCGCTGGCTCAAGCTGTTAGTAAATCTGGCCCTAGGTCTCTGTGAACTTAAGCACGACAAGACAAAAAAAAAAAAAAGAACCGAAACTCTGTTTGCCTAACAGACAAGAAAAATATATCTACAGAAAGCGAAATGTCTTCTTTTAAATGAACCAATTCAAATGGAAAGCATATATTTTCAGATTATGTAATCTGTATGAAAAATGCACGCCCACTAATGACGAGTCAGTGTCGTCGACTTCATCACTGCAGCCAAAAACACAGAACACACTAGTTTATCAAGTTTACCGTTTTTTCCAGCAGCATTCATAATCATTACTTCTGCTGTGCGCTGTGGCAAACTTTATGCCTGTGGTTGAGCACTGTTAGGCTATAGCAATTAAAGGCTCATTATTATGAATTATATGGTTTATTAATATAAATGTGCGATTAGTCGACTATTTTGCTGAACTACAGTCTGTGTTGTAAATGAAACGAGCAACTATAAGAGCTGAAACTGTCTGGAAACAGCATTATTATACGTACATTTAGACATATACACAGCATTTCCACTGCTGTTTGCTTACTTGTGATATTATCAAAGTTCCTGAACTCCATTTGCACGTGATCCCATTCCATGAAACTACACCTGCCAATGAAAGGCTGGGCGAATACGACAAACTGGTCACCTCCAAACCCAAAAGCCTCGACTGAAATGGACTGAAAGTCAAGAGACTTCAACAAGGAAAAATCTGTAGAACAAACAGACAAATGTTAAGCCTTTTTTTTTTTCATCTGAAGTCAAGAAAACAGAGCGGTCTGTATTATTACCAACCTGTTGTTATGCAATCAAATGACTGTGCCACAAGGTCATTGATCTTCTTGCCCTGGTAAGCTTCAGGGCCATTGCAGAAGATCTGATCCACAGTTGCATTTGTATGAAACATCCAGTCGACTAACCACTTTAACTTACAGTCACAGCTGAAAAGATTTCCTCTCAGATCCCTGGACAAACGCAAAGAGTTTCTGTCTAGACGATGTCATCAAGCTCTTACATCACTGACAATTATTTAAATGATGTCAAATTGCTAAAGCATACATACACTTTAGTCAAAGCTTCCATCCCTTTGAAAAGATCTTTCGGTAGTGTCTCCAAATTATTGTATGCCAGACTTCTGCAATAACATTCGTAAAGAGAAATTACCCATTTTTATGTTGGGCAAAGGTCTCACGAAGAATGCAACCTGGATTGCTTACTGCTTCATTTATTAGTGAAATAACATGAATAATGCACTAAGAAAATGTTCCTATTATGACTGCAATGTTTCATATGCAAACAACAGATAATGCGGATGAACAGGGAACTCTATTATGCAGAAACACTCACAAATGTATTAAGGACTTGAGTCCTCTGAAGGAGAACGGTGATATGGACTTGATTTGGTTATTTTCAATGAACCTGGAAGAAAAACAAACAGCAAAGTCAACTTGATACACAATGTAAACAACTTTTTTTAAAAGTCATTACAAATAAGAAAATCATTGAATCATCAGATCAGCTGTTTCCTCATGCAGCATTAATTACTCACATTCCGTGAGACACTTACAGATACTCCAGATGAGGAAGACCAAGAAACGCATCTTCATTTATAGACTCAAAGTTGTTTGCTGTGAAAAGTCTAGGAGATAGAATACAGGTAAGTGAGAGAACTCATATAGTAGGACATTGAGGGGTATTTGTCTTTATGTGTCTGTGATTGCAGTACTAAAAATCAGCATTATGTAGAGTCAAATAATATTAAGGTAATGCAAAATGTGATTCTGAGTAGATTATTGTGCAATATTTTGATATAGCATATAACAGTGAATCCAATTGTTCAAAAATCACTATCATTTAAATCTTTCGCAGCAGTGTTTATTGGCAAACTTGGGATACAGTACAGTATTCTTGGCAAACTGGGACAGCAATGTCATTTTAATGGAGGGGTATAAATTTTCATGTAGGGAAGATATATGATATATCATTTATCCTATTATATATTTTATAGAATATATTTCAATTATATTTTCCAAGAACTAGCTGTTCTACTTTATCAATAAACGTGTCCCAGTAAAAGTTTCCCAGTAACATTTCATGTGCTTGAGTAAGGGTTTTGTTTTTTTGTTTTTTTAGATTTTTTTATGTTTAGCTTAGTGAAGATCTTTCGTTATCATTAGAAATCATTAGGATATTAAGTAAAGATCATGTTCCATGAAGATATTTAGTAAATTTCCTACCATAAATATATCAAAACTTAATTTATGATTAGTAACATACATTGCTAAGAACTTCATTTGGACAACTTTAAAGGTGATTTTCTCAATATCTAGATTTTTTTGCACCCTCAGATTCCAGATTTTCAAATAGTTGTATCTCAGCCAAATATTGTCCTATCCTAACAAACCATACATCAATGGAAAGCTTATTTATTCAGCTTTCAGATTATTATAAATCTCAATTTCGAAAAATTGGCACTTATGACTGGTTTTGTGGTCCAGGGTCATATTTTATTTTGATTTTAGGCTACAATAACTGTAGAATGGAGGAAAATGCTTGAATGTGACAAAAACATTGGTTTTATTGGAATATAGAAATATATAATCAATTTGACTACAATTATTTCTACTGTCAATGTAACAACTGCACTTTCACTTTTTATAGTATATGGTAAATTAAAAGGGATTATATTTCACATTGTGTTAAATGAGTTTTGTTAACACTTAATGTAAAGGCACTATGCCTGATGCTCTATAAAGATATTCATATGTAATGCACACTTCACTGAATTTTAATAAAATATTTTAACACGCACAGTTATAAGCTTGCCTATTGTTTGGTGATTGTATTATAGGTATAATGAACATAATACTGTTATAACACATGTTGACTATTTTTATAATGCATTTCACTCATTAAAGGTGTAAGCAAGTCTGACTACATTTATGACAAAGCAGTTTGTAATGTGTATCACTATTATAATGCATGGTATTGATCAGACAGAGCATCTGTATAAAACATGCTCTCTCTCTCTCTCTCTCTCTCTCTCTCTGTGTGTGTGTGTGTTTGATGTTGATAAGTCTTACAGAAGATGGAGGGCTGGCGTGTGAATGAAACTCTCTTTAGGGATTTCATTAAATCCGGACTTGACGAATGATCTGTAAATAAAGAAATAAAGCAACCTCTGAACACAATCGGAAACGCAGCGATAATTATTACCACAGCTCATGATGGTCAGTGTTATTGTCGTGAGTGCTGGGCTTACAGAGAGATGACATCAGGTGGGAAGCTCCTCGGTATTGATCCGGTATTGGCACACAAGGCGTTATCTTTACTGCACGTACATGGTGCGGGGCAGCGTGCGTGTCTCCTTCTGCTGCCCTGAACCAGCATCAGCATCAGCATCAAGCAGAAGAAAACAGTCCGCCTCGGACCCATCTTCACTGAACCGCGCAGCATTCACTAACAAATATCGCCTTCAGTGTTACTGGTCACCGATACAGTCCCGACAATTGCGCTGCTGCGAGCCACGATCTCATAACGGAAAGAACTGAACGAAATAATGATGTAATATTATTGTTGTTGCTGTTGTTTTTATCCAGATTTATGTTAACTGCACAAGCAGGTAGAATCCACAGAAATACAATCAGCGGGTAGAAGGACAGTCAGAGAATGGGCGGGGCTTAGCACATCCACTTGTCACAAATTGATCAGATAGGACAGATTTACAAAATTTTCCGATTTTAATTTCTTCACTGTGTACCTTAAATTATATTGCCTATTAAAATGGTCCGTGACGTCAAGTGATTTTTCTGGATACTGCTGAAGCAGCACGCGTACAGAGTCACGTGGTTCCTGTTACTTTCCTCAGAGCTGGCCAGAATAAACCAGTAACAGTCACTTGATTACTGGCGAAGGTCTTTTATTTAATAATTAAATAGAGGTTTGCGACGCGGATTTCCATTTGTTTGTGAGGGGAAACGTTTTAAGTTTTAATCTACTGTTTGTACTTGCAAAAATGAAAGATTTGAATGTGACTCAGGAGTTGCTTGAGCCTCACAGCGCCACCTTGAGAAAAAAAGAACAGCATGTGTGTAAGGTCTGTGTAACGCTTCACAATTCAATTTTCAGACCATATGGTGCAAATGTAAAAATGAAAAAAATGAAACCAAACGTTCATTTTTTCATTTTTTTTTCAGTTACTTCATAAACAAACAATTGCCATTTTCTCTCCTTTTTTCAATTTTACTTTTGCTAAATTGTGACTTCGGAAATGACCATTTGAATAAATAAAATCTAAACAACTTTCTATTTTTCCATTTTTTTAACCTGTTAGCCAGCACCCCCCATTTTGGGCCTCACAGCTGAAAATGACCTACCTAAAATAAAATGGTAACAGTTCCTGACAATAATGTGCTACACACACAATTTAGGTATCTTTGGAAAGACGACACTCTAGGCTTTACTATCCATCATCCAGAGTTGATAATGCTCAAAAAGATAAAAAGTTATAGACACTGAAGTACTGTCACGTGTCGGTTTCCTTTTAGTTCTGTTTGGCCCTTTTTTGGTATTTCCTGTTCTTGTTTCCAGTCATTAGTTAATCATCGTTTAGTCCTTTCACCTGTTTTGTGTTAATCATCTCGTTTGCTCATTAGTTTGTCTTCTTTATAAGCCTTCAGTTCTGTTGTGGTCTTCGTCGTGTCTTAACGTAATTTTGGTTTATGCTGTATGTCATTCCATTGACTTCATTTATATTATTAAAGATCCTATTTATCCTGAATCCTTCGCCTTCCTGTCTCCCTGGATCAGCTAACCGTTACAAGTACCTTGAAAAATGTTTTACCACACTGAATGTTTTTTTATTTCATATGCAAATATATGAAATAAGTCCTGGAACAATCCAGAAAAGTAATGGGTTGAAAGCCATATGTCTCATGAGTTTATATTTCAAATTTGAAGAAAATACCATGAAAAATGAGATTCCTGCAATCTTTTTTCTGAGAATATTTCAAACTATACAAATTATATACAACTATTTCAAATTATACAAACTATTTTAGTCATTATACATACTCCTGCATAGTTTTTCAATTATAAAATAATAGACAGAATTTTAGACACCATATAAGATTTATTTGAGCACTACAAAAATACAATAAGAATAATCTGAGTAATAAAAAAGAAAAAAAAAAAGAATTGGCTTTGTATGTAGTACATACAATGATTGCCAGACATAAACTGATATTGCCACACATGGTCATACAGTCAGTAATCACACGCTGATGTGCGTCCATACAGATGATAATCATACAGATGGGCCATATAGTCAATAATAGCTGATCATTGACAGCATTCACATTGATAGCTGTCATACAGTCGGTAATCACACGCTGATGTGCATTCATACAGATGGTAATCATGCAGATATAGCCACATTCCCCACAACACACACACACATATATGAAAAATGTTGAAGAAAAAAAAAGAAAAATAATTATTTGTGCAAAAAGGCGATTGCTAAGTTATGCCCCCATCAGATGACAGGTGCGTCACAGCGTGCGTCACTTGCCGTCACGAGAGAGCACCAGAATTCAAATAAACAATATTCCACGTATCTGTGACTTTTTTTCAGCGGATGGTCTCATTCTGTTTGTGACGTATGCTACAAAACCGTGTTGTTTTTTTACCACCAAGATGCTGTTTTTGAGCAAACAATAACTCTCCTGAAGAAATGAAACGTAAACGAAGGAATTGCCATCCATATTACAACGTTATTGTTTCGTTGGACTAAAAGTGCTCTATGGGATGTTGTTCTGTGGACCCCTGCCTTTCTAACTAAACCGGGATTTCAGCAGTGGATGTGTTTGTGATTCGTTATTACAATGATAATGGTACGTACTGCTTTTTTGTTATGCATGTTTTGATGTGTACTGCTTACACAAATTTAGCAAATACATTCCTTATAAGATTTCCATTGAAAAACACCGATCTATCATCGATGCTTGAGGCTTAGAACTTCAGAATGATATATCATTGACAGCCTTCTGATAGCCGTCATAAAGTCGGTAATCACACACTAATGTGCGTTCATAGAGATGGTAATAAAAGCAGATACAGCCACGTTCTACACAAGACACACACACACATATGATAAATGTTGAAAAAAAGAAAGAAAAATACTTATTTGTGCAAAAAGGCGATCGCTAAATTACGCCCCCCTCAGATGACAGGAGCATCACAGCGTGTGTCACGTGCTGTCACGAGAGAGTGCCAAATTCAAATAAACAATATTCCGCGGATCTGTGACTTTTTTCTTTTGGGATGTTTCATTCTGTTTGTAAAACTGTATGCTACAAAACCGTGTTGTTTTTTTACCACCAAGACGCTGTTTTTGAGCGTAATTTATTCCATAACGGACACAAACAATAACTCTCCCGAAGAAATGAACCGTAAACAAAGGAATATCGATCCATATTACAGCGTTATTGTTTCATTGGACTAAAAGTGCTCGATGCAATGTTGTTCTGTGGACCCTTGCCTTCCTTACTGCTTTTTTATTCTGCATGTTTTGATGTGTAGTGCTTACACAAATTTAGCAAATACATTCCTTATAAGCTTTCAGTCGAAAAACAGCGATCTATCATCGATGCTTGAGGCTTAGACCTTCAGAATGATATATAGTTTGTCAAGATTAACTTTGTTTAGGAATAGATTAAATGAAACGGGACAATGACATGTGCAAACAAAGAGTGTTCAGTGCTAGAGCGCTCTGGTGCGGGTTAACAGGTTAATGGCGTCGTGTCCTCACCTCGTTGTTTGTATGGGAGGGGTACAAGTGCCCTGTTTGATTGATACTGGCTCCATGGTGTCTACGATCACGGAATGTTGTTTTGTGGAGCTATTTGCACCATCGGGTCAGGATCATCTCAGGGCATGTCAGTGGCTGCAGCTCCATGCGGCCAATGGGACGTTGATACCGTATGTTGGCTACATCGAGTTGGACGTTGAGCTTTGCAGTCAGGTAATTCCAGGATGTGGCGTGCTGGTAGTCAGAGATCCTCCTGGGGCACCGGTTCTCAAGTCCCTGGTATTTTGGGGATGAATGTGTTGAGCCAGTGCTATCAGGAGCTCTTTGGGCAGCACGGTACTGCCCTTTTTGATGCGCTGTCTGTGTCAGGAGCCTCTAAGCCAGTGGTTCAGGCATTACAGAGCTGTTGTCAGGTAAGTGCTGTCCGTCAAGATAGCCGTATGGGCAAAGTGCGACTGTGGGGTCGCAGTGCGTGTCGTATTCCAGGTGGCACAATAAAAGTGGTGGCCGCCACTTGCTCTGGGCTCTTGGCTGGGGAAACTGTGCTCTTTGAACGACCAGAAACTGGTTTGCCTGCAGGTCTTTTAGCTTCGGCTGCATTAATACGAGTGACTCAAAGCACCGTTTATGTACCCGTTATTAATTTAGGTAAGACTGATGTAATGCTTTTTCGGAACTCTGTGTTGGGCACCTTGCACAATGTATTTATTGTGAGCTTGCCCAGTGGCGTCTCAGAATGTAAATCAGTTTCAGCCTCAGTAAATTTTCAGATGCCCACTGTTCTTCCTTCAGTACAGGAACAAATCGAGAAGCTCGATTTGTCTGTGTTGTCAGAGACTGAACGGGAACAGGTGAGGTCACTGCTGTTGAAGTTTCATATGGTTTTCTCAGAGTACGAAGGCGATTTTGGAGTGTACCCGGCTCCTTTCTCACGACATCCCTTTGACCGATTCTGTCCCAGTTCGACAACGGTACCGACGGATACCTCCGTCAGAGTATGATGTGGTAAAAACACATATAAACCAATTGCTGGAAACGAGCATCATTAGAGAGAGTTGTAGTCCTTGTGCCTCCCCCATTGTGTTGGCCAAAAAGAAGGACGGCACATTGCATATGTGCGTAGATTATCGTCAGCTGAACGCAAAAACTCAAAGACGCTTTCCCCCTGCCACGTATAGAGGAAACCTTGGACTCACTGACAGGGGCCCGGTGGTTTTCCACCATGGACCTTGCCAGTGGGTATAACCAGGTTCCTGTTACATAGGGAGATAAACATAAGACTGCTTTTTGTACACCTTTTGGTCTATTCGAATGGAATCGTATGCCGTTCGGGCTCTGCAATGCCCCAAGCACCTTCCAGAGGTTAATGGAGAGGGTGTTTGGGGATCAGCAGTGTCAGTCCCTTCTTTTGTACTTGGACGATATAGTGGTGTTTTCCTCCTCTGTGACGCAACATCTAGAGAGGTTAGAGGTGGTTTTGAGTCGGTTGGCGCGAGAGGGTTTGAAGGCTAAACTAACTAAGTGTATGTTCTTCCAGCAAGAGGTAAGTTATCTGGGACATGTTATTTCGGCCAAGGGGGTGTCGACGGATCCAAGCAAGATAGAGGCAGTGAAGCAATGGCACCGGCCTACAGGGGTGGCAGAGCTCCGGTCGTTCCTGGGGTTCGCTAGTTACTATAGACGGTTTGTAGAGGGTTTCGCCAAGTTGGCGGCCCCTCTGCACCGTCTGGTAGCTGAAGTTGCTGGTCGTAAGCCCAGGGCTCGAAAACAGTTGAGCTTTGGTGCGGTGTGGACCGAACAGTGTCAGGAGAGCTTTGAGGAGTTGAAGAGTAGGCTCACCTCTGTCTCTGTATTGGCTTATGCTGACTTCACCCTTCCCTTTATCTTGGAGGTAGACGCCAGCCATGGAGGGTTGGGAGCAGTTTTATCTCAGGAACAGGGGGGGAGGGTGCGGCCCATAGCGTATGCAAGTCGCAGTCTTAGGCCCACTGAGCGCAATATGTCAAATTATAGCTCTATGAAGTTGGAGTTTTTGGCGCTCAAGTGGGCCATGACTGAGAAGTTCAGAGAATATCTGCTGGGGCAGAGGTGTGTCGTCTTCACTGATAACAACCCTCTCAGCCACCTGACTACTGCCAAGCTTGGGGCCACGGAGCAGCGGTGGGCTGCACAATTAGCCGCCTTTGACTTTGAGTTAAGGTATCGCTCCGGAAGGAGCAACCGGAATGCGGATGCACTTTCCCGACAGGGTCCCTCCAGTCAGGGTGAGTTGGAAGAAGTACTGCCTGGTACAGTTCTTCCAGCCATTGTAAGGCAGGCTGGAGAGATGGGGGTGGGTTCTCAAGCAGCAGTCACTGCGCTGCCTGGTTTGGCGGTGGACATGCAGGCCTTGCAGGAGGAGGACCCGGTTATAGGTGAGGCGTTAAGGTTTTGGAGGCGTGGGGTTCCCCCTAGTTCCGAGGAGCGTAGGCAGCTGCCCAGGGCAGTGGTGAATCTGCTACGCCAAGGGAGCCGGTTGTGTGAGAAGGACGGGGTCTGGCACCGCAGAGTCTTCCGCTCGGATGGTGGGGAAGAGGTGTTGCAGGTGGTGTTACCATCACTATTGCAGCACGAAGTATTGACACTGCTTCACCAGGAGCATGGGCACCAAGGGGTGGAACGCACCACTGAGCTGGTGCGGCAGCGCTGTTATTGGCCTGGTTTGACATCGGATGTGGTACAATGGTGTCGAGAGTGTGAACGGTGCCAGGCTGCCAAAGACACCCAACTCCGTCCTAGTAGCTTTATGGGCCATTTGTTGGCCTTTAGGCCGAATGAAATATTGGCCATAGATTTCACCGTGTTAGAGCCAACTCGTTCAGGGCTGGAGAACGTGCTGGTTATGACAGACGTTTTCACGAAGTACACATTGGCCGTGCCTACACAAGATCAACGGGCGGAGACAGTAGCCCAAGTTTTGGTGGTTGACTGGTTCTATAAGTTCGGTGTCCCCAGTCGGATTCATTCTGATCAGGGCCGTAATTTTGAGTCCTCCCTGGTACAGCAGCTTTGTGCACTATATAAGGTAGAAAAGTCTCGCACTACTCCATATCATCCGGCGGGAAATGGGCAGTGCGAGTGCTTTAATAGGACATTGCACAACCTTTTGCGTACCCTGCCTGTGTCCAGGAAGATGGATTGGGCCTCATGCCTCCCACAAGTGCTCTTCTGCTACAACACTACCCCTCATCAGGCGACTGGCGAATCCCCATATCTTTTAATGTTTGGGCAGGAGCCAAGACTTCCGGTGGACTTCCTCTTGGGTAGAGTCCAGGAGGCTGGGGTTGGTAGTGTGCATGAGTGGATGAGGGAACATCAGGCCTGGCTTCAGATGGCTTTTGAGGGGGCTCGGGAACGACTGGAAACTGCTGCTGGTCGCTGTAAGGTGCAACATGATGCCCACGTCTGTGATGCACCACTGGGGGAGGGCCAGTTAGTTTATTTACGTGAGTATGGCACTAGAGGTCACCATAAAATTCACGACCTGTGGAGCCCGGTGGTGTATCGGGTCGTAAAATCACCCAAGGAGTGTGGGACGGTATACACTATCGCACCAGTGGATGATTTGGGAAGGGTTAGATGCGTTCATCGCTCGGCCTTGAAGGCCCGAATCCGGAAGGATGCTCCGGTGCCGGCCTCGACAGAGCCCCCTGTTTTGGAATCAAGTCAAGTCAAGTCACCTTTATTTATATAGCGCTTTTAACAGTACAGATTGTGTCAAAGCACTTAACAGTATCAAATTGGAGGATAGAGTGTCAGTAATGTATAATGATAAGATTAAACACTCAATTTTCAGTTAAAGGCATTTCATTATTGAATTCAGGGATGTCTTTGTCTAGCTCAGTTTAGTTTAAATAGTAAATCAATGATAAGCGTTAGAAATTAAGCAAGCCAGAGGTGACAGCGGCAAGGAACCAAAACTCCCTCTGTGACAGAATGGAGAAAATAACCTTGGGAGTAACCAGGCTCAGTTGGGGGGCCAGTTCTCCTCTGGCCAGATGAAACCTGCAGTTCAATTCCAACCGTAGCCATGTCAGATTGTGTAAAGGGATTATCCGATTCCCGTGGTCTTGTCCCGGTGGGGCATTTTAATTTATAATTTAATGTGTTTGTTATATTTGTTTTTTATTCATTACTTGAAGTTTTTCATTTATATGATTTATTCATTTGCTATAATTGTAATGTATAGTTTAATGCATTTATTGTTTCTCGGTCTAT
>JAFVLL020039992.1:0-88642 GCA_021397915.2 Tor tambroides | reverse complement strand
TCTGACCTGAACCCTGTAGAAAATGAGTGAGGTGAACTGAAGAAAAGCAGCACCAACATGGAGCTGGGAATCTAAAGGGTCTGGAGTGATTCTGGCTGAAGGAATGGTCTCTGATCTCTTATCAGGTGTTCTCTAACCTCATCAGGCATTACAGGAGAAAATTTAGAGCTGTTAAACTGGCAAATGAAGGTTTCAAAAAGTATTGAATAAAAGGGTGCCGTTAATTGTGGCCAATGTGTATTAGAGAAAAACATTTATTTCATAATATTTCCCCTCATTTTAAATTCTTATTATCCAATAAAAGGTTAGATTTTTGTGAATTTTTAAAATAAAAGATCAAAAGGATTAATAATGCAGATTAATTTTCACAGCCTTCTTTGATCATATTTACTAAGGGTGCCGATATTTTTGGCCATGACTGTATATGCATATATGTATGTGTACTGTATATATATATATATATATATGTATGTATATATGTGTATATACATATATAAACATTAAAAAATATAAAAACAAACAAACAAACAAACGAATGTATATTTTTCGTGAATCTTTATGAGACTTTTTTCCCACTTTATATGATTTTTTAAAAAGGTTTCAAGGATTACTTTTCTGTAGAGTTTAGTTTTTAGAAAAGGAATTTTGTCAAGATAGATAATAAAATAAAATTCAAGATTTGTATGTTTTTTGGTTTATTTATTTATTTATGGTGTGACCATATATGTATTTTGGATATTCCTCCATAAAAAAAAAAAATTAAAAAAAATCTGTTTCAAAAAACAACCTATATTCCTGGGCACAAAAAATAGTGGAAAACTGAAATACATTTAATTGTGGTATTTTAATAAAAAAGCCATATCTAAATGGCCCATTCCTCAAGCCAGACTCTTGGATCCTATATGTCTTTTCAAACTGAAATAATATTTTTCTCCTCTCCTTCATTGAAACAGCCCATAGAAATCTTTTCAAAATCTTTTTCAGTAAAACCCAGAAGTAGTATTTCACTCTACTCTTGTTTGGATATCTGAAAGCTGTGTAAAAATACCCATAAACTGCAACTCTGTCATTACAACTGCACAATTACCTTTACACATACTCACGCAGCAACTCAACAATACGTGCACATCTCTCAAAGAATGTGCAAAAGCTTTCAGGGGATGCCGAAATACAGCTAACAGCCTCGCCATTTGATAATAAATATTTGCCATTTGTCCTTCATAATCTATATCCCCGTCTGTGGTCTAATGCACTGTTACTTTGAAGCCTTGGATGATAAACAGTTTTTCATCCTGTTTCTTTACTTTGTTTCCACTTCTGGTCTCTGGTCTTCTGGTCTCTTTACAACTCAAGGCTCAAGGTTGTCTACTAAAAGTCACCTGACTGCTGCATTTGCTAGTGAATTCTTTTCTCCTCGTATTCTGTTGCACTTTGCTGACAGTGATCATTCATTTGTTCAGACAGCATTAAGGCAAAGCTGCTATTATGATGAACCAAACAAAATCATTTTTGCATATCCCATATTTCATCTGTTTTCCAAATTCTTCTGCCATTGCAGTGAGGTTTTGTGAGGAACATAGCCATTGTGATGTGAGCCTGTCCAAAAAGATAATGGTGCAGCTGACATGCTGAGTGGGTGAAGTTGGCTCCTCTGCAGTGAATGGGTGCCATCAAAATGAGAGTCTAAACAGCTGATAAAAACATCACAATAGTCCACAAGTAATTCACACGACTCCACGTCTTGTGAAGTAAAACGCTGCTTATTTAAGAAACCAATCCATCATTAAAATGTTTTTTAACACTCTCCAGTGAAAAAGTCAGTCCTCTGAATCAGGAGTGAAATATGCACAGATCAAGCACTGTTTACAAGCAAAAACAGTTCTAAAGAAATATGCTGGTGGATTTTGATGTAAGAGCACACCAGGGGATGGACTTTTTCACTGGAGGAAACAATATTATCTATTATGGACTTAAAAATAGCTTTGTTTCTTACAAACACGCAGCTTTGTACGCGACAAGATGTTAATGGATTGACTGGGGACATGTGCATTACTTGTGGAATATTGTGATGTTTTTATCAAATGTTTGGACTCTCATTCTGACGGCACCCATTCACTGTAGATGTAATGCTTATTTCCTCCATGTCTGTTGCGATCAAGAAACAAAATCATCTACAACTCGGATGGCCTGATGGTGAGTACATTTTCAGCAAATGTTCCTTTTTGGGGAACTTATCCTTTAAAGACAGAGGGAGTTCAATCTCACTGTCTCACACATGTGACAGTTCAGAAAGCAAGACGAATTTTCTTTGAGCGTCATACGGGGTTGCCAGGGAAACTGTGTCGTACATAAAGGATTTACTAAACAAGTAAATAGCATTATAGTTTGAAAGCTACAGAGAAGTGGGACTAAGAAATGCCATGTTGTTGACATCAAGTGCCCTTGAACAAAAACACAGAGACTGTGTTGTTCAGTTCATCTTAATCTCCCTGAGACACCAGGGGAATAAAACAGTAATTACAGTCTAAATTGAACACAAAAAAGCAAATGAATTTAATTATTGTAAGGAGTCTGCTGTGCTTCTTTCGCATTGTGTAGCAATTATTATTTTTCTTTTGCTGTACAGTTGAGCAAAGGCTTGAGTCGGTATTTAATAGAAGAAAATTGAACAAAGCAATGCCTTTAAAGACACCAAGTCAAAACTGTACTTTCAATGCATTTGAAAGATTCTCCATATCCAGCTTTTTTTTTTTTTTCCTGACACTGATGCCAATTGATCTTCCTTATAACAAGGTCATTCAGGCGGTTTTTGTTTTTAATTGCTGTACTTTATATGTCAGTTCCAGTTATGACCTTTTTGAGACTCATTACTAATGCTTAAGTTCACTTGCCTTCTACTTACAGGTCAAGTTGGTTCAATGGACAATTTTTTGTTCTTTGTCTTTGCAGAACCATGATGCAATGCGTAACAACTGCGAAAACCATGGCAACTGACAGTACAGTTTAACTACCATCAAAATTCTGAACTACAAATAATAGATCAATACAGAGCAATAGGAAAATTGGACAGCGCAGAGTTGTTGCATCTGGTGGTGAAATCTAGATGATTGTGCAACGAATTGGAGCATAAGTGCATGATGGGAAGGTAGGTTGTGCAGAGCAGACTGCATGTGTAGGATGTCAAAAGGAGCTGTTAGATATTGACAGCATTCAGAAACAGACAGTTCCTTAAACCATTTCACTTCTCAGCCTTTAGTTTAGCTTAATAATTGTTAGTTCCAACTGTAAGTAAATTTGGAATAATGTCATTCTAGTCTATTATTCATACTATTTGTGTCAAATATTTTACAGAAATAATAAGACTAGTTTGTTTATGTGATATTCCTAATTCAGTGAATTATTCACTCAACTGATTCGTTCCACAACTCTGATTCATTTATGTGGCAGAGTGTGTTATTCGATGAAAACTCTCATTCGTTCAGGAAGGTGACCAAAAGGCGTATACAATGTGCAAGATACTAAATGTATATTTAAGAAAGATGATTCTAAATTGACTTTAAGATAGAGCAGAAGGTGGCAGTAATACAACAATTTGGATTCCAGTTGCCATAAAACCTCAAAGAAAGAAGAAGAAGTAGATGAAGGAAGATGGAAGCAATGAATCATTCACTCAACCTATTCATTCAAACTAAGTAATTTAGGGAAAAGCAAATGTTGATTCTGTTATGGCTTCGTTTGTCAGTTTCTGTTGGCAGGCAAAAACAGACAAACAAGCTGGCAAAGAAGCTGTCTGAAACGTAAGTTACTCAAAATTAACTACCTAGATTTTGTAGAAGAGCAATATCATGCACTTAATCGCGTTTGTCTAAATATCTAGCATCTGTAAATAGTTGACAAATACATAGATAAAGCTTGCAAGTGTTGGAAACTCAGAAGCGAAGACCAGGAAACTCTTGGGTATCTTCAGCAGAGTTCTTTATTGAGAACACGCTGCGTGGTGCTGCAGTCATCAAAAGCCTAACTAAGGCAGTGTTACATTGTAGTTTATATACATTTAGGGAGCAGTGCTTAGGAATGGACACAAAGCACCTGGGTGACGACCTTAAACAAAGCATGCAAATGAAGTATTCAGGGATAGCAACCTGCCCCATTTAACCACTCCTAATCCAATCAGCATAACTGCCCAAAGACTTGGGCAGGGGCACCAAGAGCCATTACAAACAAAAGGTGAGAGTCTCCATCATCTGGCTCATTTGACTTACAATAAGAGAACAGGTACTGGCAGGAACCTCGTGCTGAAAACTTTGTTTAACAGAATCGTCCATCTGATGTCATTTTCTTTACCATAAATGCTAAATACAATGTATTTCACTTTAGTTTTTCAGGTGATTGTATGTTAGGACATAGGATCAGTAGATCTAAGACAGATTCTTAAATTTGTAATCCCACACAAGTGAGCTTCCATCTGTACCATTTTTGAGGGTAAGAACAGTGCAGTGTTCTCACTGACACAAAAAAGTGAGCCCATTTCTGAAAGAATGCTTGATTCTAGCTTGCAATCTACTGAACACTTGTTTCTGTGCAAGCTAAAGCTGTTCATTTCTTGCCTTAAACTTGTTTAAGGAAAAGAAATGTAGCACCAGTAGGCTTTTTGTTTGGTGGTACAGAATCACTTATAGGCTATACACACCTTATTATTAGGATGAAGTGGGGCACTTGTGTCGTTACATAAATTTCTAATTGTACTTTATTTGAAGATGCTTATTTTTGACATTCAGCAGTTTTGCAGTTTGACATTACCTGCAAAAGTCTAGACTATTATAACTTGGAAAGTGAAATGACTTTGAACAAATAAGACATATTGTGTAAGAATATGTCTGAAATATTTTTTTGTGCAATGGAAAAGAGGACAAAGATTTAATTACACATTTTCCAGGCAAACACTGTTCAATTAAATTAAGGTAAAAAAAAAGAGATAGGTTTGATGTCTCATCCCTCAAATACTGGTCAGGGACTTTCTCTTTATACACTTGTGTATGAATCATTTATTAAATGATTCATTTTTAATGAATGCTTGGTGGTAGGCAGCTCTTTGGCATGTGAGTGTTGGAGGAACTCTTGAGGAATCTGAAGAGCCTTTTATGTTTATATTGTGTTCTGTTTTAATTACTGCCACCAACATGCTAATTGTAATGATAACTAAGAATGAAGCATTACCATTTGCATTAGTCATGGACTGTCCATGGAGAGGCAGACATCACCAGCTCTATACAATAAAGTCTGTAGAGGCCAGTTCACATGGACAGTTTGCTTGTTGTCATGCTTTCATTGAACCAGGACAGAATGGGCAGTTTAAATGACACAAACATATATCCCACAGGACAGTGGCTGGTTTATTTGTGGTTTATTTTAATTTAGAGTTTTAATGATTAATTAGCTGGTTGCAAAGTGATATAATAGACAACATAATATTGTATAAAATAGATGATGTATGGCATAAACCAAAACATTGTAACATTTCATATGCCAAATATGTCTAAATTAGTGATTATTATATAATTTAATAAATATATATTGTGTGGGTTATTTGTTTGTCTTTTTTTGGCATGAGTTCATTTTAGCGGCGTTAAGCCACCATGGTTACAATAATGAAAGCAGTTTGTTTGTTGGAATATTGAGTGATGTGCTCATCCATCTCTTTCAACAGATATTTTACTTTATGATCTTGAGTTTGAACAGCTGTTTGTTTCATGCACACACATGCAGTGTTGGGCACGTTACTTTAAAAAGTAATTAGTTATAGTTACTAGTTACTTCTCACAAATAGTAACTGAGTTAGTAACTGAGTTCCATCATTATAAAAGTAACTAATTACCAGGGAAAGTAACTATTGTGTTACTTTAAAAAAAAAAAAGTCCAAATATGTCAAAAAACTTGGATGCCCCCAATATTAAATATATGTTAAATGAATGAAATGGACACTAAATAGAATAAATTATTATTATAAAACATTGTACACTAATCTAAACTATTTTAATGTTTCTGTGGGACAATGTGAGAGACACCTATCAAATTCAATATAAATATCTGACACAGCATCAGTCAGTATTATAATATGATATTATGATAATTTAGCATTATAAGATGATAGAACTTTAGTAATTAGAATAACCACGTATGAATGCATATTTGTCATGTTGACTGAACTTAGGACTGGTGGTGGTGCTTAAGATATGTCATTTAGTGTTTCTATAAAAAAAAGGGGGGGGGGGTGGCTAAAAATAATAATGATAAGATAACAAAACTACTAGGAATTCTACTAATAATAACAATATAAAACGCACTAAAGATTAATGAGCTGCTGGGTTCATGAATATTAATCACGTTGTCTGCGTTCGCTCGAATTGATTTGCTGAAATCAGAACAGGGACGACAATAGGTGAGGACCAGCCAATGAGATTGTCGTTTGCACAGTAGTTCCGCCTACTACCAGAGAAACCGGCAGTTCTTAAAAAAATTCCAAAGGAACTCGATTATTCTGACAGGAAAATACAACAAAGAATATTGTTTACATGTAGCGCGTCAATTCTGCATGGTATGTAAGACTTTCTTGCTCTGTATCTTTCTTTGCGTGTGTGTGAGAAAGCGACAGCGAGTCGTGCGCCTTTAGCTTCACACTAGAGTTTACGGTACGTCAAATACAGTTACTGCACACTGCGCATTCAGATGAACTGAAAAATAAAATTATATTAATATTATAATAAATTATAGTAACGCCGCATTTTATTGTAAGTAACGGTAACGGCGTTGTAACGGGGAAACAGTAATTCGTTTGATTACTCGTTACTAGAAAAAATAATGCCGTTAGTAACGCCGTTTATTTATAACGCCGTTATTCCCATCACTGCACACATGTAAATACAAAACTCTAGCTTCGGGATATAGAAACACTGATTCAAGTAATACGGTTTAAGGTGTATTTCCCGACTCACTCGGATCTCGGAGAAAGTAGTAGCAATAGCGGTTGCCTGTGATTCAACTCTGCATTTTATATCTTAACTGAGGTCAGAGAACTCCTCACTGAATAGTGTAAAATTACACATACTGTCTTTATTGTGAATTTGCTTGGTCTGTGAGGGGATCTGAGTAAAAATAATAGTCTATTAACAAAATGTCACCTGAATGACCTGAGCTGTAGCTGTATTGAAAAAAAAGCTACTGCCACTGATTTTCACAAATTTTAAGTGGAAGAAGTCTTTTTCCACAAGCAAGTGAAATGTTGATCTTTGCTCAGAAAAAGTGGATTACTGCATTTCCAACAAAATATTCTGTTTCTGTGGCTTATCCTGCAGCGGATTTTATTTAAACCAGATTCACTTTTGAGAATAACAGACCCTTTTCTTGGTGTGACCTGCAGCATAAACACGTTTGTTTAATCAGAATCAATTATAGAGGGACATTTCCAAATACTGTATTTGTGGTTTGTTGTATGCTTTAGAGACCATTTATACAAGAGATTCATATGTCAGTCAAATCATTTTCCAGCTGTTAACCTGTGATCCTTAATTTGTTGATTAAAATAACCTACAATTTCAGCTCAGTCAGTGTGACAATAAATCTGTTTCACGCCCCGAAAGTAATTTGTTGTTTGGTAGCTGTACTGTGAACGGTCAGGTCTCCTTGTCACCTGATGTCTCTTCTAAAATAAACAATGGAAATTAATGTGGCATGACCTCCAATAAGTGGATTTATTGAAGATGTCACATGGACAATGAGTTCCAGAAGGTGCCCATCAAATTTGGTATGCTGAACCATGCCTGTAGGACTAATATTTTCATCTTTATAGCAAGATGTTTTCACTGAATTATTAAAGATGTGATTTAATTAAGGAAACGCTTTAATTATACACAGAATACTTAATTCTGATTGGTCAGTTGCACCATTATTTGACCGTTGTCCATGGCAACATACCCCTGTCTCCTGTAACACTTTTCATGCCAATGTAATTTAGAACAGCTCAATGATGCCACCTTGTGGCTGTAAAATGGTAAAATAGTAAAATGGTATTGGAGGGCATTAGTATTAATTTTATATACAGTCAAACCAAAAATTATTCAGACACCTTCAACATTTCTAACATTACCACTATACCACGGTGGCCAAGAGAGCTCAACGCGCTGCAACTTCAGAAAACACATGCAAATAGAAAAAGCACCAGCAAATCAAGAAAACTTCTTCGTCAGTTTGACAACACGCGCTGCAAATGCTCACAACACAACCAAATAAAGAATTTTATTTGCAGCGCGTTTCTTTATTTGTTTGTGTTGTGAGCATTTGCAGCGCGTGTTGTCAAATTGATGAAGTTGTTTTCTTAATTTGCAGGCGTTTTTTCTATTTGCAGTGGGTTGAGCTCTCTCGGCCACCGTACTATAGTTTAGAAAATGGTAATAAGAAGAACTCAGAAGTGACAAGAACTCAGAGTTAAACTGCATCGGAACAAATTCATCTTGATAATGCCATCCTTCTGTTAGACTGTCTCACACATGAATTAGGTTGAATAGCTGTCAGCCGTCTGTTAAATTTAAGTACACAATTACCAGTTTAGGTTAACCAATTACCAAGTAATTCTTAATTTTGTTCAGTGTGTGGTGTAAAAAGTTCGCAATAGCAATTAAAGAAAAACACTTAAACAAAACATGGTTATGTCAAAGTGTCTAAATAATTTTTGGTCCCAAAGTTTTATCAGTTTTAGTGGTAGTCCACTGTATGAAGAATTTCTGGGTATAATATGTCACACTTTACGTTATTTTGCTATCCTCACTTACATAAATGAACTTCCATGAACTATAGTGTCCTGCACCTACTCGTAAAAAAAATATCAAAAATTATATCTGGCGTCTGAATAATTTTTGGTGTGATTGTATATGGTGAGCATAAAGCCTTTGATACACAGCTAGACACAAAGAGCAGGAAAAGATAACTTAGTATGTAATTATGTAAACAAACTATCATAATAAAAGAAATTTGTCTAGCAAATTACTTTATATATAAATATAAACATATGTTTATGGTTTATTAAAGCAACAAATCTATTATTGGTTGTACTTTACAAAGTAGAAAGCATGCCAAACAATCTTATCCATCAAAATGAAATTAAAGAAATGAATACTTTTTTCAGCAAGAATGCAATAAATTGATCAAAAGTGACAGTAAAGCCATTTATAATGTTATAAAAAATTTCAATTTCAACTAAATGGTGTTCTTTTGAACTTTATATTCACCAAAGTATTCTGAAAAATTACATTTTCATCCAAAATCCCACCCAAAAACTGGCAGGGTAAAAAACAGATTGTACCACAGAGAGACAGAGTAAAGCCCTATTCGCACGGGATTAGTATTATCTGTGGACCCTGTGTGATTTTGAAATTACCCCCCCCCCCCCCCCCCCTCTGAATTTCGTGTGGTGCATTCGCACGGGATAAGTGAAGCCTGTGATTTTACTCGAATTTACTGATTTATCTCCCGGATACCCGGATGTCAAGGCTTTGAGAGTCCCGTTCTATGGTCCAATTAGATGGATTTAAAAAAAAAGAAACTAATATAGTTTTGTGCCCTATGTCATTTACATTTCACCAGGTTAAAGTAATATCTCAAGCTTTATGCTTGATTTATTCGTAACACATTAACCTCAAAACCTTTTCAGCTTTCTCTTTCTGCAAATTGTATGGTGTAGCGATATATGACAGCACCCAAAATACTATCAAACACTCCAAGGCAGCTCCATTCTTGCACGAAAGATGGATAAAAAGGCGCACAGGAAACAAAAACCTTGAAAAATGATATACGACCCGCCAAATACTGGCCAAATCACAGAGATGCCGATTCGCACGGGACTAATTTTATCACAGGACCTCGGTGTTCGGCGAAATATGGTAGGTCATTTGCGGGGGAATTTTTACTTTACAAATTACAGACATGGCCGATTCGCACGGGATTAAGATCACAGACAACCTCCGCAACTATTACAAATGACTGGAGGTCACCAGGTAATACTAATCCCGTGCGAATAGGGTTTAAGACAGAGAGGACAGTGACTTCAGTGTTGTCCCTCAACAGCTTTGCTGTTAAGCCTGTGTACTGTTAGCATGAAGATTACCTGAGAGGGCCACAATGGCGGGAAAGCCATAACCTGTTGTGTCTTCTATTAGCAGAGATGAGAGAAAGATCTCAGTACATTTGTGCTGTGGAGACGCAAATCTTTTTTACTCAGCAGTGTTTCGGCCAGCAAATCATCTTTCCTCTGGCTGACAATGCAGCCACAGCAGTCTACCTCAAATCACATACCAACATGAAACAGATGCTGAAATATACACACAAATTTAAAGAAGGTAAATAATGGCTGGTGGATACTACTCCTATTTTCACGTCTCAGCTGTATTTCAGATAACACTAGAGCTTCCCCTTGTGGTTGTGCACAGAAATGCTGCTAGCTAAAGAGCAGGTCAACTAGGTTTTTACATTTTATCTTATATGCTTACTGGCGAGTCAAAAGAATATCCTTGATTGGCTCTGGTTCCTCTTTCAATGAAATTTATTTTCATGACTTCACATGAAGTTGCCCGTGTTAAGTTAAGGTATAATCGTCACCCTTCGTGCGGTCAAACGTGGGAAACCGGCTCAGGTCTTTAACCATAAGCCACACCACCCTATAATGCTCAGCTCATTCTGTGGGTAGAAACAACATTATATCTGCAACGTTCGAGTGAGTCTCAGTTTGAGTAATCACCAAAAATATGGTTAGATCACCACACTTAAAGTCCACATGAAAGAAAGCTCAAGTTATTCTCTCTTGTCATTTCGACAATCGATATAAAACATTTGCTACAGTTTTCCAGTGCTAGCAGCCAGATATTATATTCCTAACAGTGGCTCTAAACTGGTTTACGTTGGAAAAGTTGAAAGTTGGAAAAGTGAAGACACAACACAATACTGTTTTCATGCATAGGCCCAACAATATGCAAAATAAGAGTGGATGAATAGAACAATTAAACAAAAAAATTTCCTTCCACACCATAGATTGTTTCATGCACCTGGCAGCCAGTAATTTACCACAAAACACATTGCGGTTGGCACAAACTTGGTTACTTTTAATGCAAGTGAACTCATATTTAATGTAGTCTTAGTCATATTTTCTTTTCACCTTGCACTGTTTTCTTCTTGGATTTTAAAGATGAAGGTATGTTATGCAACCTGTCCATGTTGGCATCTCTGCCTAATTTGGCTGGCGTGTACCAAATGACAGATAAATTTACATCAAATGTGTCCATTTGATTGGACACATGGCCTTTGATGTTGACATCAAAAGATATGGGAAGCCTTTTCTCCTCCATTTTAAAAGCCTGTTTATTTTGCTAGATGGATTTTATTATTTGCATTTGGCCTTTTCTCCGCTCCCATATCAGAAAAAATAAAATAAAATAAAAAATTGGGCCATACCCACCAGTTTAAATCCAATAGGATAAGGTAATGGCTATCTTACTTTTGGTGTAACTGAAGTTCTGGGCAGTGGTAGAGAGGGTAGAAATCTGCTTTGAATTCTTTAACTTGTAATTTAGGCTAGACGATAATAACAGACAATGTATCTACAGACAGCTGTATTCATTGTCCCTTCAATTCATTAATTGCATGCCAGGCCAATGATGAATGATGAATTGGGCTTCATGATGAATTCTTAATCGATTCTGCCTAGCTTGAGCGTTTTGTGTAACTACTCAAAGAAACTCAACAAAAGTCTATAATGAGAAATGAAAATGGTTGCAAAACTATTGCCAGATTCGAAGCAACTCCATTAGCCACTAAAAACACATTTCAGAACAGTCCAAAAAAGTGAAATATGAAGTGAAAACTTATACACCACAAACATGTGCACTTGACCTGTGACGGTAGCAAAATAGGGTGTGCGTTTGTGGTAGGCAGTGCATTTGTGAGTGCATGATGCTCAAATTCGCCCCGTAGTGGAAACCACATGCAGCAACTGCACAAACACCAAATGCTGAAGGTGCAGGGTCACGGTTTTCAGTCAGAGTAACTCTCCTTCAGGGACGAACAGAAAGCTTTGGCTGTTAGGCTGACTGACTGAGAGATGCTTCTTCTGCTGCTGTGTGTTGTTCTCCAGGCTTTGTCCTTGTCTCAAGGTAAAATGGTTCTGGTGTATGGTTTGTGTAGGCAGACTGGGTCGTTCATCTAAAGAGCTTGAGTTCAACTGCGATTATATTATATTCAATATTCGGGCACTTTTTAAACATATTCTAATATTTAATAAAGGACCTAGCGGTGTCTCTATTAAGTCGATGATACTTGAGCAGAGAGGTTGTAGAATTGTCAAAGAGTATTGCACAATCCGTCTAACTAGCTCTTGAGAGACAATCACTATCATAGATGGAAAATCAAATGTGCACTTTCAACAAAAGACTTGGTGTAAGGCACGCTTTGTGGTTGAAACAAAGCTCAGTTTAACTAATGCAGCACAATGCAATCTGAAAGTGACAAAAGAAAGTTCAGCAATGCCTTACGTCGCTTTCGTAAAGTGCTGTTTGAACAAAGTGCAACCAGAGATTCGTTTATGCACTTCAATGCACTATGACACATTGGTAAATAATAAGCTGAACTTCACAGGAGATTGAATAAAGAAAGATGACTTCATTTTAAGTCAAATGCATATGATGGCTAAAAATAAAGAACAACATTTTATCGCTGAATTTTCCTAACAGCCATTTTTAGACGACATGGAGGGTGGCATTTACAAGGCTCGACATTTATAGAAAAGTGTTTCAATAATAGAAATTTGTTTTCATTTTAATTATTGATCTCCTTTTGTAATACAACAAATTCATTGTTATAGAGAATATTAAAATATTAATTATTAACCTTTGTGTATTTCATTTTATGTTTAATTCCCAGAAGGTTACGCTGAATTTTATATAAGCAATTTTACTTTTTTTTTTTTTTTAATTTAATTGTATTTGGCTCATATACTGTATAAATAATACATAGCGATATTATTTCTTACATTTATTTCATTCTGTATGAGTTTTTTTTTTCAAAATTATGTACCAAAGCAGACATAGACATCATGCCATTTTCGTAAGAAAAATTAATATTTTTAGATTCTCTGATAATGTCTAAAGAGAGTGAGAACATAATGGTTACTCACAAATGCAATTATCATTTTTCTGAATGAATTTCATACTGTGCCTTTTTTAGAGTACGCTTTAATGGCCAAGCCGAGTGTTGGCTCTGAGTGAGGCAGATGGAGAAACTAATTTAGAGGACCACGCTGTGTTGAAATACAAGATCAGCAGTCCTTTTATCTAGTTAGCGTTAACACAGCAGGTTTTCAAGAAATAGTCCTGGAGTTATAAATAACTACAGCTTTGCTAGATGTTATTGTTAGATAACTTGTACATATTTCATCTTGCGGTCTCAATCATATTGTATAAAACTTTTAATTAAGATTTATCTACGTTCTCTTTATACTCTTTAAACCTATTCCATGTTGTAAATGTTCTTGTTTTGACAAAGTCTTCAAAGGCAAGTCTTCGAATGTGACTTCAATGCAAAGTTAACTTTATAACCTGGCACGAGCATTACCGATGTTTTGCGGAACATGATTTTTTGTTGTTATAAGACAGCTCTTTTTATGAATCTTGATCAGCAGTGTCTCATTGCAATTGTCTTTGATGAATATCGTCTTTGCAGACAGTGGCAACTGACAGCAAATTGGAAGATTGTTTATTTAAGCGCTCTGTACGCTTTAGACTGAAATGAGAGTTTTGCCTTATGGCCTCAGGCAACATGTTCTCAGCAAAACTCATGATGTTCATCTTTTTCATCTTCAGGGCTCAATGATACAGATGACCAACTTTCCAAGAGTGTGAAAAAGCATGCTGATCATTCAGACGAACAGAGTGAGTTGAATGATTACTGCTACTCATGCCTTCCTTTGAAAGTGTCTTGTCTACATCTGCATCTTGTCTACATGAGTGTTATCAGAGGGTGCTGTTAGCAGCAATCTCACGACCATCAAAAAAAGCTAGCTTATTTAAAAAAGGCCTGCAAAATCAAGCAGTTAATCAAGATGTTGAACAATATGCACGAGAACTGTGTTTGAGGTAGGCCTGCTGAGACTAACCTCCTATCATCAAACTGAACAGAGAAAAGACATCAGCAAGACCACCGCAAGACTGCACAGAACTGTGAGAGCAATCTACCACCCCAGAAACAACCGCTCCATTTTATTGCACGCTAGAATCCATTTTAAAATTATTAATCACAGTGTGAATTAATGATGTAATGATGTAAATGCTGTACGCAATCACACAGGCATCATACATGAAGAAGATAAAGAAAAGCTGGCGTCGAAAGGAAAAGTCCTTGAGAGTCTTTCGACCGTATCCAACAATTAAGCTCATCGTCATAATTTTGAATTTATGTAATTACTGATTAATTTAAATTACCAAAAACATAATTTTATATAAAAATATTTAACAGCCTTTCTGCAGCATTACAGGATGACGCTATCCATTTTCCGAATTTGTACAAATATTGCTGTGTTCATGGCATTCATCAACCCTGTTATTCAAGTTGTTTTTTAAAAAAAATGTTCTTCATCTTATAGAAAATGTATTTTTTACAAACATTTGCTTCCAAATTAGTAAGCCCTTTGAGTGATTTTTTTGCATATTCATTGTACATATTTTGTCTATTTCACTTTGATGCTTATTTAATGTTTTGCGTTAGAATGAAATGACACAAATTGGGGTATAAACTTCCCAGATTGTTAACAGGGTTGTAAAAAAAAAAGAAAGAAAAGATCTTATAATATTTAATACGATATTTTCGTCAGATTAAGCACCTTCTTCCACCAACCGTTTGTTGAAAAAGACTTTGTTTTTTAGGTTTCGTGCTCTGTTATATACCATGTTTCCATGCTTCTTCACCAACTAGACTATCATTCAAATGTTTGGGGTCTGTAAACTCTTTTTATGTTTTTAAAAGAGGTACTTTATGCTCAACATAAAACAAAGAGTACAAAACAATAATATTGTAAAATTACAATTTAAATTAAATGCTTTCTATTTTAATGTTATAAAATGTGATTTACTGCTGTGATGTTAAATTAACCCAGTCTTCAGTGTCACGTGATCCTTTAGAAATCAATCTAACATTCTGATTTTGTGCTTAAGAAACATTCTTACTATTGTCAATGTTGAAAACAGTTTGTGGAAACCTTGGTACATTTTTTTTTTTCAGGATTTTTTGATGAATAGAAAGGATTTATTTGGATCAATTTTAAAGACTTTCATGTTTGATCAATTTAATGCATCCTTACTGAACTAAAATATTCATTTCTTTCAAAAAAACAAACAAAAAAAACCCCTACTGACCCCAAACTTTTGAACGGTGGTGTTTTTCACCACCACCACAGTGGAACATCAGACCAGTGACCTCTGACCCTGTTGAGAAGTCACCCCAAAGCAAGACCTTCAGAATGAGTCACAATTCCACAGATGATATACAGACACAATCTGCATCCTGTAGTCACAAATCGGGAGAACTTCATGAGCTCAAACCACACTGCGGAGGCAATGTCATAAACTTTCTAAAAAAAAAAGTTCTTTCCCCAGTGTCCTCCATGCTACAATATGACATTTCCACAGGAAGTGACTCACGGGATGTGGCTGTGTTGCAGTGTACTGCTAATTGTGCTTTGTCTGGGCTGACCACTGTCTTCCAGAGCACAGTGCTGTCCGATTGGTTGGAGGACGTGATCGTTGTGCTGGTCGGGTGGAGCTGCTGCATTCTGGGAATTGGGGAACAGTGTGTGATGATGATTTTGACATCAATAGTGGACATGTAGTTTGTACCCAGCTAGAATGTGGAAGTGCGATAAGATTGGGCTTTTTTGGGCCTGGAACAGGTACCATCCACATCAGCCAAATGAAATGCAATGGCTCCGAGAGCAGCTTATGGGAGTGCAGCTCAATCAACACCACTGCCAGCAACTATTGTGGACATAAGGAAGATGCTGGCGTTGTGTGCTCAGGTATTGTACACATTCTGATTCTGTACGCTCAACGGGCAAGTGCTAAATAACGTAAAACTCCACTCTTTTCAACACAAAGGTGAATTGCAGTTTGGTTTATATGCTATATTTCAGAGAGTATTTCACAGTATTTTCAATCGAAAAATATATAGAGTGGGGAATGTTTACTGGTCAGGAATTGATTGGATAGTAAAAAGCGGACATACCCAGACATGATATACCCGACTGGAGAATGCAAGTTTGTTTAAACAATATTAAATAGCTTTTATCAATTGTTTGATATTATCTAAGCATCCACATGGCCAAATGATATCAAAAGAAAAGAAAGCAAATTATTATATTTAGATTAAAAATCGCAAAGAAAATTTTAGGAGCACTTTATTTTAAGTGTCCTTGTTAATTATTACAGTAATAACGGTAAATTGCACATAATTATATGCAACTAAGCCTAAACCAAACCAAACCAAATTAAACCATAATCTTAACCCCAATCCTATAGTAAGTACTGGATAAGTATGTTTCTCATGAGAGCACCTGTAAATTTAGTTTGGTAATCATACTACACATAGTGTGACTCATTAAATATAAATAAAAATAAAATAATTAATAATAGTATTAATGTACTTTTTTGTATTTTAATAAAATAATAAAGAGTATGGTAATACTATTATATTTTAAAATAAAAATACAGTGCTAGTATTTACATTTTTATTTGATATTTTTTTATAAAATAAGCAAGCTTTTATTTTGGCGGGTTGCGGTGCTGGTTTTAGCGCTGCCGAGTGAAGCGCGTCAGTGAATGAAATGTCAGTTTTGCGTTTTGATGTGAAAACAGCAGCGCATAGCCTAGTTTTGTGCTTTACGTTTGAATGGAAATCTTATACAGTATTACAGTGAGTCGATCTTTAAAGAAAAGCTGTCAACCATGTTGGTGTGCAAATGAGTGGTCTGAATTTACTTACACGGAGCATTTTTTATTTTTGTCGCACATGCGCACCAGTAATGTGCACCTGAGTATGGTAATGTGGTTAATTAATATTACTCATAATTATACTGTTACAAGGACACCTTAAAATTAAGTGTTATCCATTTTTGTTTGGAATAACATACACTGTTGAATCGTTCAGTAAGGACATGTATGACGGTAAATAGGGCCAGTTTCAACTTCGTGTTGACTGGAGCATCATAACATTTGCTTTGTAGACACCAACTTTTTGTGCCAAATGTATTACTTAGCAACCAAATTTCATGTGTGTATTTGAGGTCATAGTACGTGACCTCTTGAGGTGGAACGTTACCATAATTTCACTGAAACGCGGGTCAGAATGAACTTTTTAGGGTGGTGGGAGAGAATTTCCATGTCAGTCGGTCTAAAAAAAATAAGACAAAAGTAGGGCATGCTTACAACAGCATTTCTAAAATGTCAAAGCACACGTACATAAGCTTTAGCTTTGTTAGTGTCTTGTTGTGAAATCCAGACTGACAGGTCTTGGTAATTTGCATTCCTTTGAATCCTTTGTATCCAAATGGATTAATTGTCTTTCATACAGAAAGTGTTGAGATCATACCCCCAAGCAGCACAACTGAGCTGAACTTGACAACTCTGGTGCCAGGTGATGCTTCAATTCCTTCAGTTTAAAAAGAAAAAGAAATGATTAAAAACAGTGACATAATCATGCATGATTTCTGTTAATATAAACCTCTCTGTTTATTTTAGTGTCAACTGCAATGGCATCTACACAAAGCAGCAGTGGTGTTTCAGCAGCAGCGATTGGCTGCATCTTCTTATCTATTGCTCTGCTTATGGTTATTGTTTTAAATGCCGCTGCCTATGTGCATTTCAAAAGAGCAAAGGGCAAGTATAAGCATGTATTACATGTAAAAGCACTACTCACTCATATCTTCTGAAGCAGTGGAAACAGTGGCAATGTTGTAATAGGGTTAGAAAGTAAATGCTATCCACTGTACTAAAATACTTGACTATGAAAATACAGTGGCACCAAAAAATATTACGTGCTGCAACTTCAGAAACACATGCAAATAGAAAAAGCACCAGCAAATCAAGAGAACATCTACATCAGTTTGACAGCAGGTGCTGCAAATGCTCACAATGCAAACAAATAAAGAATTTTATTTGCAGCGTCTTTCTTTTTTTGGTTGTGTTGTGAGCATTTTGCAGTGCATGTGTTGTCAAATTGATGAAGTTGTTTTCTTAATTTGCAGGTGTTTTTTTCTATTTGAACTGCGTTTCTTTATTTGGTTGTGTTGTGAGCATTTGTAGCGCGTGTGTTGTCAAATTGATGAAGTTGTTTTCTTAATTTGCAGGTGTTTTTTCTATTTGCAGCGCATTGAGCTCTCTCGGCCACCGTACTTTACTCACATAAAAAGTGGCATCAGAAAATAACACACATTTTCTTAGAACTGAGTAAAATGGAACTGAGCAAGTAGATTATTGTCTAACTCTGAGAGCATCTATGCGTACGAATACAACACTGATGTCTTAATACTGTATTGTTATGATCTTCAAAGGAATTCGCTGACTTCTTGGCCAATTTCTGTGTGCATTCAGTGTATTCCATTCAAATAACAGGAAATTCATTTTTATAGAACATGAAGAGCGTCAAACCTTTTGTGGAATATTAACTCATTCTTTTGATTTTAGTTAATAGGACAATACAAAAGCTTAAGGCAATGGCTTAGTACTGCATTGGGAAGTCTAAGCCATTTGTTTTTATCCTCTCCGCCAACAGAATGTGTGATTCACCAACAACAGAGTAATTCTCACACAAGCCTGGAGAGCCAGTCCAATGCACAGATAGGAATCTACAACACACAATCTGTCCACACTGCTAGGGGGTATCAGTATGGTTTGTATTGCTATTTTGTTTATTTTCTATATTTTATGTCCTCGCTGATTATTTATTTTGAGTATTTATTATATATTATAAATATTCTTAAAGTATGGTCTACTGTTATATGTAATTTTAACCCATATTGTTGTAATTTATTTTTTATTTCACAGAATGTGAATTTAATCTGTTATTATTATGAATAGTGTTAATACAAATTAATACTATAATTATACTACGTTATTTTATTTAAATAAGTGATTCAATTTTAATAAACTGGGACTGTAATTATAATAAAAAAGTGTTTCTTGTATAACTTTAGTGATGTTCTGTTTTTTCATTTCTGTAATGGTCAATGTTTTTCACTCCTCAGAAAGTCTTGGCCCGAGAATGAGCTCAAACTACGGTCGCAGATGTAGCAAGAGAACAAATCGACCCACTCATAACTCTGACAGCTCCACTGATTCAGACTATGAACATCACAACATCGATCAACCGCAAAGACTGCATCTAAACTCATCAGGTATGCTGGTTTTAGCAGACAACACATCTATTGCAGATGACCACAAATATCAGCTAAAATAGATATCATCAGTCCTTATTTAAAATTACACACATCAGAGAAAGAGTCGTTTTACACAGAACCAGATATTACTGGTTTAATTGCATAAGCCATTTTTACATAAAACAGAGTCAGTGAGTGTCGGTGGAGGAAAATAGTTTCCTTTTATACTTCAAATTAAATTTAAACTCATCTAACATTAGAGAGAGCTTTCAGACACACCACACTGCATTGGTTGAGCACACAAGTATTCAGCTTCTGACATCTTCCTTATGAAATTTTAAAGCTGTTTTGAGTGTGAAGAGACAATAGAGAGAAACTGGGGCAAAATGTCATGCACTACCATTCAAAATGTTAGGGCTTGATAAGTTTTTTGTTTTTGAATTAAAAACAAAAAGACTGTATTTATTTGATCAAAAATGCAATAAAACAGAAATATTGTGAAATCATTGCCATTTTAAATAACTGTTTTCTATTTTAACATGTAAATTATTTCTGTATTGACAAAGCTGAATTTATCATCATTAGGCCAGTCTTCAGTGTCATGTGATCCTTCACAATTCATTCTAATATGCTAATTTGATGCTCAGGAAACATTTCTTATTGTTAGTAGTAAATACAGTTGGGCTGCTTAATATTTTTGTGGAAACATGCATTTTTTGCACAATTTCGTAAAAGTTTTTACTTTAACTTTAGATTAATTTTACGCATCCTTGCTGAATAAAGAATGAGTGTACAGATTAAAATAATCCACTAGTTTCTCTGTTTTAACATTATGGACATATCATATATTCTTGTTAAAGAAGTCAAGGCTGTGCATTGAATAATAAACAGTGACTTGTGAGCAACCACAATCAAAATGTATGAATTCTGTCTAGCAGGAGATGTGAATGACGTAGGCAGCACATGCTCTAGAGAAAGACGTGTACACAATGTGGAAATCAACATGGACACCTTCCAAAAGTCAGGTATGCACAAATAAATCATAGTCAAATTCATGGGAAATTTTTACACTTGCCTATTGATCGTTTTAATCAAAAGAAAAATCCAATGATATTTTATTTTGTTTCTTTGTTATGAAGGAGATAAACCCCCACTGACACCACTGTCTTTTGGTGCTCCTGACGCCAACAGGCAACGTACGCAGATTTCACGTGACAGTATTTGTTCAACTCTTAATAAGGAAATCCATTGGAAATGTATACATTTTCCTTTCCTCTATACACAGCAGTATATAAAGATGATACAAGCAGTACTTCTTCTGGAGAGTTCTATCAAAACACAAAGACTGACACGGACAACATTCTCCAGTCACGTATGCACAAATAAATCATATGTTGGGTTCATTTTATATATTGATTTACCTTTATTTGATTAATCCAACAACAATATGTCTAGATGTATGTGCCATAATATTGATAAAACATGAATATTTGGTAACAGTGAGATCCCATTAGTTCATGTTAGTTGATGCATGAGCAATAAGCAATAATTTTTTTTTCATGTTAGCTCAAGTCCATTAAATAATATTAACAGATTTTTGATTTTAATCAATTTATTAATAAATGCTGACATTAACATTAACTAAGATTAATACATGCTTTAAACATATTTTTCATTGTTAGTTCATGTTAACTAATGTAGTTAACTAATGTTAGCAAATGGAACCTTATTGTAAAGTGTTACCAAATACTTTTATTGTTAATGTGAATAGTTATTAAATACTAATATTTTCCCCTTATGAAGAACTTCAAGAAAAGTTACCACTGAAACTCTTGTCTTATGATGACCATCACATACCTGGAACGGACAATAAAGGTAAAGCGCTGATTTAACACTGATGAAACATCAGATTTTTAAATATTTTTTTCCTGTAAGAAATTGCATTTTTAGTAAGGAAATAAATTCCAGATTTATGAACCCTCTTTTGCCTCTAGGAGTAGATGTGAATGATTCAAGCAGTACATCTTCTGGAGAGTTCTATCAAAACACAGAGACTGACACAGACAACAATTTCATGTCACGTATGTAAAAATACATTGGATTAATTTGATTAATACAGAGAGAACATGTATAGGTGTATCTACTTGTATTTGATCTTTTTCCCTCTAATGAAGCTGAGGAAAGACCATCATTGCATGAAAAGTCACCATTTGCACCCCTGTCTTATGGTGACCATCACTTATCAAACCCTGACAGTCAAGGTAAAGCACTGATGTAAAACGCTTGATGAAATCCCAGATTGTACAAACTTCTTCCACCTCAGGGATTCCGCGGGTCCTTAAAAAGTCTTAAATTTAGTTGTATCAAATTTAAAGCTATAAAAAGTCTTAAATGTTACAAGAAATTCTTAATTATGATTTCAAGAAGTCTTAAATTTGGGCACAGAAAGACAAAAATTGCGGTATTTCTTAATGTGATGAATAAACTTAAAAAGACTATGATTTCATTGAATAAATATGATCGCTGCATGTTTCAAAGTCAGGTGCTGCACTGCCAGGAAAACCGCTATATTTCTGCCTTTCTGAAAGTGCCACCTGCTGGCAGAGAAAGAATTTGCATTTTCAATAAGCATTTTCAATAAGTCTGCTGTTTTTGTTCAGACCAATGTGAATTTTTTTTTACGCTGCAGACAAGCGGAGTTGTAAATGTGAACTGGTGGATCGACAAAAAACAATCTAAACAATTAAAAGAGTAAAATATATTTATTTAATTGATACAATAATTGCTTGATAATTAAGTTAATATAATAGTTGATACTTTGTCATCCATTTCCTTAAAAAATGGTTTAAAGGCTGAAATGTGAAGTTTATCATTTAATAAAACTTTTTTTGTGTGTGAAAATGTATCTGAACTGTTAATCATGATTTTTATGGTCATTTTACAGTTTAATATGTTAGCATAGACATTGCTAACTGCATATATGGTATTAATTTTATTTGCGCAGGTCTTAAAAAGTATTACATTTGAGCTTTAAAATATTTAAAAAAGGTATAAAAAACCAGTATCTTGTAGTAGGGAAATAAATTTCTGATTTATGAATTCTCTTTTTTCTTCAGCGGTGGATGTGAATGATTCAAGCAGTACATCTTCTGGAGAGTGCTATCAAAACACAGAGATTGACACAGACAACAATTTCATGTCACGTATGTAAAAATAAATCATACACTGTGTTAATTTAATTCATTTAATCCAGAGAGAACATGTCTGGTGTGTCCACTAATAATTCATCTTTTTTTCTCTAATGAAGGTGAGGAAAGACCATCATTGCATGAAAAGTCACCATTAGCACCCCTGTCTTACGGTGACCATCACTTATCAAAGCCTGACAGTCCAGGTAAAGCTCTGATTTAAAACTCTTGATGAAATCCCAGATTGTAAAAACTTCTTTCACCTTTAAACAGTATCTTGTAGTAGGGAAATAAATTTCAGATTTATGAATTCTCTTTTTACTTCAGCGGTGGATGTGAATGATTCAGACAGTACATCTTCTGGCGAGTGCTATCAAAACACAGAGATCGACATGGACAACAGTCTCCAGTGTGGTAGGTTCACATAAATCATTTAATATGGAGGCTTGAAGGGTATTTTCACTGAGCATTCTGAGGATTCATTCTGTCAGGTAAATCTCATGTATCTGTTTTCTCTAGAAGACGAGGAAAGCCCATCACTTCCTGAGAAGTCACTACAGACACCCCACAGCACTCAGACAGGAAACACTGCTGGTTACAGTGGCTCCCATGTACCTGTCGCCCACAGTCAAGGTACCTGTTTGATTTAACAAAGTGACAATGTCGACAACCATGTATTTTGATAGGGATATGTGTGAATTCTTCTGTGCTTGGCAGATGGGAATGATTCAGACAGTTCTTCATCAGAAGAGTGTTATCAGAACACAGAGATTGATGAAAATGGCTTTCCTCATTATGGTATGAATGAAACATACAGTATATAAAAGCCATTTTATGTTTTATAAGACCACAAGTACATTTTCCTAATTTAATGCTAATATTTCATTATAATTATATCACCAGCAAAACAATTTGAGAAGTTTAATTGAAAAATTCAAAGTTTGATTAGTGACCCAGTAATGGTGCAGAATCTTTAATATTGCCTCTTCATTTTGTTGTAATGTTTCTTTGTTTTAAATACATTTTTCAATATTTCCAGGTTTAAATGACACTACTGCACTACTAAAGTTTGGGTTCAGTAAGACTTTTTTAATTCAATTTTTACGGTGACGCATTGCTGCCACACACATATTATTTTTTACACTCAGTTATGTCGTAATAATGAGATGTTATGCCGTGTTAAGGACATCTTTTCTCGTAATAATGAGATATGTCTTTAAAACGACATCCTGTCTCATAATAATGAGATATGTCTTTAAAACAACATAATTATCTCGTTAAAACGAAATTTTTTCTCGTAATGACGTCATAAAGATAATGTTTTTAACGGTTTAATTTTATTACTATTATTTTGTTTAAGAAACAGAAAAACAAAGCTAGATTTATATATATATATATATATATATATAAACATAATATCTATATAATGTCGTTTTGATGAGAAAAATATGTTGTTAAAACAACACATTATTATAAGAAAAGATGTCATTAAAACAACATATCTAATTATTACGATATACTTGAGTGGAAATAAATAATATGTGTATGGCAGCAATGTGTCACCGTATTTTTATGACATATGTCGTTATAATGAGAAAAAATTTAGTTTTAATGAAAAATTATTTTCGTATTTTCTGTTTTTATGACATATCAATATAAATATGTCATTTTAATGATATAACATCTCATTATTACAACATAAATGAATGTAAAAAAATAATATGTGTGGCAGCAATGAGTCACCGTAAATTTTATTCTGCAGCAATGCTGCAATTCATTTATTGCGACAGTAAAAACATTTACTATGGCACAAAATATTTCTGTTTAAAATAAGTGCTGAAAAAAATAAAAGAAAGAATATGCACTATGTTTTCCAAAAATGCAGCAAATTAGCATAACAGAATGAGGACCTGGAGGATCATGTAAATTAAATTTGAAATGTATTAAAATAAAAGTTTTTTTATTTTATTTTACAGTATTACTGTTCTTAATGTATTTTTGATCAAATGTCTAAAACATGTAACTAAAATTTGTGTCTCTTGTTTTTGAAAGGTGAGGAAAGCCCATCACTTCCTGAGATGTCTTTTCAGAATCCCCACATTGCACAGATGACAGAAAGTATTGACGGTTACGGGGACCATCATGTACCTAGAAACCTCAGTCAAGGTACCTCTTGTACTTAACCATGTGACAGTACTTCTCCGCTCAGAGAGCTTCCTTTCTGAAATCCCCCAACTCCTTTGAACCTAGATCTTTTGTACAGCAAACCTGAACTTTAAAGCAAGCAGTATAAGTTTGCAAGTAAAACAAAACACTAATTAAATTTTTTTTTATTTTATTTTAGAAACAGATAACAGCAGCACAGCATCAGAGGCATCGTACGTTAATGTACCACCTAAAAATGATAGGGAGGACCATTCTGCTGCATCTTCAGATAGCGACTATAATGAAGCTGCCTGGTGAAATCAACATGACAACTGCAAGAGATTTTTCTGAGCAGGTAAAACCTTCAAAAACAACTGATTCTTTTAACTCTTGATTTTATTTATTCTGTGGACAATGATGTGCATTTATTATTTAGGACAGACGATTCACAACAACACATCCCTGAAAACCAAGGAATGTAACAGACGGGCCCTTGCAATACCTGAGTGTTTCTTAAGGAATATTCTGGAAGAACAGAAAAAAAAAAAAAGAAAAAAAAATCTACATTGTCTATTTTATAATAAACAAACTATAATCAACCATTCTATTATCAACATCCAATCTCATTCTTTTTTAATTTCCAACTGTGCAAAATGTCTACAAATTTGCATGTGTATTTAGAATATTTGTATATGTTACAGCCTTTCATTATTCAAAATAATAGAGTCTGCATAATATACACCAGCCACAGTGCTTCATCATTCTAAGGGAGAATGCAGCATTGACAAAGAGACTCAATTACTTCACACGAAAACAAAAACTCAGTAGAAAACAACTTCTTTTTGTTATTCAGCCCCACAAATTGCACAAAGCAAATTTTGAAAATGGCCAGCATTCTCTTTTGTGAGGAGGAGAGCATGCAACACTTGCTGGTGGACACAGATAAGATTTCAGACTCGTGCTCATACTTTGTGTTTGCCACAAACCCACTTTAGCTGCTGTTGTTCCCTCAGGTCAGAGAGCGACACGGCTGAGTGCCAGCTACACTGACAGGCGTATGCACGCCCACCCTTTTTCCTTCTCAGTTTGGCTTTTAGTTTGTGATGGTCCGGCATGTTATTCCTAAAGCAGGGGGCAGAAGAGAAGCTTTGTGAGGATTTGAAAATATTTCACAGATGTCCAATTCAGCCTGGAGCATCCATCGCACAGCTGACTCACTGCTTTAGTTTATCGATTGAACTTTATCACCTACTGCGAACCTCATTTTTTCAGTATATTACAACCCATTTATAGAACAAATTGCAAAAACTATTATCTTGTGTGTGGGTCTGCTTCTCTCAATGTCAAACTGGTGCTGGATGTGGTCAACGAGCAAACATATAAGAAAGTTCAAAAGTTCTCTGGATACCCTGGACTCATTTCACCCTAACAACAACAACAATAATAATAATAATATGATATTGTAATATATTATATAAAATATAATAATATAAATGAAAATAATTGTAACAAATATTGTTTATATTTTGCACTGAAGATGGAAGGCTTTTTTAAGGACAGGCTTTTTTAATTTAGATTATTATTATTTTTTTAAGATTTAGATGTAATTTAGAATTTCTTCCACAATAAAAAGCACATGTCTGCCCTATTTTAAGGACCAAATAGAATTTGTTTTTTTGTGTAAATAGATTTCTAGGATTTTTTTTTCACAACCAGCCTGGATTTTAATACAAGAACCATTAGTATGAAACCCCAATGCACATAATAAAGCTGTAAGGTCCTGTGATCCCATTTCACCCAAGTATCCTAATAATAATAATAATAATATTATTATTATATGAAAATTATAAGTAACAATTAAAAAAAAAAAATTGTTTATATTTTGCACAAAAAAATGGAAGTCTATTTTAAGGACCATTTTATTTACATTTGAAGGATTATTATTATTATTATTTTTTTTTTTTTTAATTAATTTTTTTTACCACAACAACAAATCTGCATTTTAAATGCAAGAACCAATTATTTGAAGACCTAATGATCACATGGTTCAAAACAGCATTACAGAGTTCAAAAGTCTATTCTAAGTTGTTAAAAACTCCAGATATGGACTATCAACCATAAAGTATTCATATTTCAGAAGTATAAAGGTTTCTTTCTGTGCTATTCTTTTTGTACTTTAAACTACAGCAAGTAATATAAGCAATATATGCAGCTACAATCCTGAACAGATGGTTTCTTGAGCTGATTTATCACCTGTTTAAAAGGGGAAGCCTCGAGTTCAAGTTTCTAAAGGTTCATTGACAAATTCCAACCACATTCTGTCCTAATTAAAGTTGCATGCTTGAACATCATTAAAACACAAAGACCCTTCAACTTAAGAGCTCGGCTGTGTCTGAGCACGCAGCAAAGTGCATCATGGCCTAAATACGAAAGATAACAACTTAAAAGACATGGTGCGAATGATTCACTGTCTCTTTGATGCAAAAGTTGAGTGAGACGCTGCAAGACACTGCGCTGAAGATAATAAGGAAATGACGCAGTCCGCAGGAAAAAAGGGTTTGTGCTAAAAAGGTGGCGTGTTGCGTTGTTGAACGCTTGTCCAAAAGTGTTTCTTTATCAGCATGTGCAAATTTAATAAAGCTTATCTTTAAGAGGGCAACATGATGACTTCAACAAAGACCTCATTAACTGACATGCTGGTGCTGTGCAAAAACAAGCCTGGCTGTGGCAGTCTAAGAATATCAATGAATTGATAATGAATGAACAAACTGCTGCATCTGCTACAGTGGGATACATGGATCAGTGCTGCCCCCTCCTGATACCTTACCTGAAAAATAAATAGTCACAGGAGCAGTCCCATTCCTGATCCTCAAACATGATTACACTGAAATCGCAAGATGTACATCTTAAACGGTTGCAGGCCCTTCAAAAACAAGACAATTCTTGTTACAGACCACAATCAGAATACATTTGCACGTCTAAGTAAATATATCACACAATCTCAATGGGGAAAATATGTATTGTGATAGTGGTTGTTAATATTGAGCTCATTAGAAAATGATTAAAATATGCATGTGGCCTTCAAGTCCATGCAAGACCTGATTCTGATGTAATTTTCACCTTTGTGAAACACTGGTTCCAATACCGTGTGGTACAGAACTTCCACCAAGAAACACAGGACAGCATCTGTTTGAGGAAAAATGTGAACGTTAATCAGTAACAACACACCTTGAATCTTGAATCTAGCTGTTCCATGTTTGAAAAGCTCCATTTCTCCTGTAAAACTTCTATATTTGAATGTTTATGAAAACTATAAACTTACTTCTTGGACATTGTCTGAGAACATGCATCACTTGTGGAAGTCTTTGCTGCAGCGGATTCCTGTTAGTTCATGAGAGATTTTTACAGATGCTTGACATGCACTGTAAACAACTGGCAATATTAAACTGGAAAAAGTACGTTTGCTTTGTTCACTGATCATAACAAGGTTTTGTCCAGTTATTTGACTTACATGAGTGCTGGTGGGCTGATAATCATCATCCAGTATTTCCTGCAGCATAGCGTCAATATCTTCATTGTCATGTCGAGCTTTTTTGTATCCTTGTTTTCTGGAAACCGTGAAAATAAGTCGAAACGTTATGGTTTTGTCTTGGAGGAATCTGGTTTAGTTCAAGTCTTGGAGATTATGTATATGTTATCGCCGCGTGAGGCTGTTTTGTTAGCCTCGTGGTGACCCTTTTTAGCATTTCAGTCTGGCTGGTAACACATTATTTGTATCAAAGGTGTGCTGCTGTATACCACTGTATACATAAAGGGTTTAGTTGTATATTATCTGCAGTAGTTTGTAGCTACGTTAGCTCGGGTGCTAATCTCGCTAGCGTACTACCTGGACTGTTTCTTGTCCTCGGGGTTCACACATTTTTGGTCCGTTTGTTTTAAAGCGTAAGTTGATTGTTTGGACGCAGACGTGCTGCAACAAAACTTTGATTCGACTTCATCAAGTAAATCATCCAGATCATCCGCCATGATTATCCGGTGGAGAACGCCACGTTTGTTACCATAGAAACGCGTGGATCATTTCTTTGCTATCCAATCAGAAGTGCGTAATATAACTAGTCAAATTCTACAAATTTAACTTTATTGGCCTGTTAAACAGAAGATTATCGTGCTCTGGAAGATGACCTAACGCTTCCGGTTTGCTGGTTGGTGTAAGATCCAAAACGGAAAATGATTCGTTGTCGGCAGGATTCGAACCTGCGCGGGGAGACCCCAATGGATTTCTAGTCCATCGCCTTAACCACTCGGCCACGACAACTCATATAATCAGACCTTTTAGAAGTCGAACACTTTTTTCAACATTAAAAAGTAGTAGAAGTAGAAGAAAAAACCCCAGAAAATAATAAATATACAATGTATAAATATAACGAATTATTTGACTACGGTCAAGAATGCATATGCGCAGAAGAAATTAAGCACACTACATTTATCTTTTGAGATGGTTTATTGTAGTGTTAAAACGACATTACTAAATATTCCAGCGTGCTTTCTTGTGGCGGAATAGGGGTAACAATTTTAAATGTGCATTTAAAATGATGTATTCATTTGTTGTTTTATTATTTGACGTTTGACACATATACTTTTAAATATGTGTATTTATTTTCTATTTAAAATAATATATTTTGTTTTATTTAAAACACGAAAATAGCAAAAATAAAATAAAATAAAATAAATCACAGTAATTACGATAGCGATATTTACCACTGTGAATTGCACAAATTTAACTGCAGGGGGCTCCAAAATATCAAAAATACACAAAACCACACAGTTGCTTAAAAGTCGCGACGATTGAAAAAGAAAAGCTATAACATAGGGCGGGGATTTGATTCCAGCCGTCGTTTGCTGATTTGACGGAGACAAGCAGACTTGAATGTGAGCTCGGTTGTAAGAGAGGTTTAAGTGGACTAAATTATTGAAATCCGAGCCCACTTTAACAGAGGGGTCTGTCGTTTCACCGAAAAATCGAGCTGACAGTTTAAGAAATTAAACAGGAGTCGTTTACAAAAAGATCAATACCATGCATTTATAAAATAAATACTGTGAATTTTCATTTAACTGTGAATATTTAACTTTATCTTAAAATAGAAATTCATAACCTTTTGTCTGAATTATTAAACTGAACAAGCATTCGTTTTATTTGTCGTTCCTAGTCTTGACCTCACAAATGGAAAAGTATTTGCACGTGGAAAACGATTCATTCCCTGACCGGGAATCGAACCCGGGCCGCGGCGGTGAGAGCGCCGAATCCTAACCACTAGACCACCAGGGAGTGAGTACACAATAGTTGATATGTATATTGAAATATGTAAATATGAATAGAAAAAAATACACTTCTAAATACATACATATCTATGGGTTTAATTACGTACAACTTTGCACCCCAAAATAAACATTAGAAAGTGTCCAGCACACCATGTTATTCTCAAAACTGAAATCAAGAAATCCACCAAACAATTAAAAATGATACATATTTTATTTCATTATGATAGAGTAAAAACAACATCTGATTGAAAATTGTATTTATCCGAAATACAATAAATTAATGCATGACACTTTGAAAAATACATTTACAAAAATATGAATTATGCTGGTGATAATGATGGAACAGGTTTGCGAAATTTACTCTGCAGGAACACTCGGGGAACACACAGACCCTCTTTTTTATTCACAGTTTCTCTCAACACATACTCGTTCACAAGAGTCTCAAATCCTGCCTGTTGGAACAAACCAGCCAAGTACTCTATGAGAAAAACAGATGGGAAACAAAAACATTAACTTCAATGCCGTAAAATAGATGATTAAGAAGAAACAAATGCTACACTGACCTCTTGAGAAGAAAAAGGAACGGGTCCCATCCTGTCTTACATAAAAATTCTCGCCCAGCTTACTGCCAGACTTAAACCTTAACATGGCATGATCAAACAGTCCATAGTCCCTGAAGAGGACAATACCTCCTGGTCTTAATACCTATCAGTTTGTTTTGAAAGAAGAAATAAATTACTTAACAACACAAAGAAAGTGCATTATGCATTATGTGTTTAACAAAATGTTGATGCACTGTGATAGAGTTTCAGTCTTACAACATGTGATCAGCAGTACCTTATAAATTTGTTCCAGGGCTTTCTGCATCTTGTCAGGATGAATTGCAGACAGAACAAATATTAATGTGGCTACATCCACTGTCTCCACTTGTATGGTGGCCTGGAGATCATCTTTAGTGAGGTCACATTGGAACGCAAGGCATCGCTCTGTGCAATACAAGGCATTTTGCTGCAATCATAATGAATAATCATAAAAAAGGCAGAATGCATTAGTTTATAAATGTGCATCATTATAAAATTGGAAAAAGGTTGACCAGATGTGGGTTTTAAAGTGAGAAAAAACACAACTTGTTCACTTTTACCTTCACAAACTCAACAGCTCGTGGAGAGAAGTCACAAGCATAAATGAAGATGCTGAGATCCTCTTCCAGAAGAGGGAAAATACAGTTTCCAACCCCACAGCCAGCCTCCAATAACACCAGCTTCTGCCCCTGAGACTGAGAGAACAGATGCGAGTTACAACAAACTCAAACATGTTATAGCAAATGCATGCAATATCCCTCTGACCTCTCTGCAGTTTTTCAGTTCTTCAAACTCTCTGGTAGTCCAGTGCCTGTCTTTGAAAAAGTTTGTCGTGTTTCTTTTATAAAACAAGTCCCAGTTTTTCTGAGCATCCATTTCGAGTTTCTGCTGCTTAAAGTCCGACACTAAGACGCGGTCATTCTTGAGTTTCTCCAGCTCGTCTGGTGTCAGGGTCCTTTCACTCAGACCACTGGACTGATGGAGAGAAGCAGGGCTGGATTCCAGCGAGTCCAACTCACCTATCACTGACATGACTGCCTGAGCTCCCGAAAACTAAAACAACGGCTTCAAATAAGATGCTGTGAAGTTTTACGATAGTAAAGGTCACAGCACTTTATGTTAAAAAAAATGTTACAGGTAACTAACCACCTCAATGACAAAAAGCAAACAACAACAGTTTCAGTTACACACATGTACTTAAACTACCTGTATATTAAGCGAGCTAAATGATTAAGATTAAAATATTCGCATGTTTAATAAGAAACTCATTGTTTTAAAACGCAGCATGTTGTCGTTCTACTCGGCATCTGTCTCACTCGCGCAAAAGCTATTGCGGTGATAAAGAAACAAAATAACAGTCACTGCCACCTACTGGACTGGATGAGACGCGCACAGCGACCTGGTTACGCTTATATCCCATGTTCAACAAAATGATGAAAACAATGTATTTATTGGTCTCAACTATGATATGCCCGGATAGATGCTTGTATGTGGAGACATTTCAAAACGTGGTGTCTTGTATGTGGTATCATTTCAAACGTATTATGATAACATCATTTAACCTTCTAAACAAAACAATAAGGAAACTTTCTATTAGAACAGGCATTTATATAACACAATATGGTTAAAAACAGTCAGTTTCTCCTATTATTACATTTGTTTCTTTTGTGGAATTCTGTATACAACTGAAAATCCTACAAAACTCATTTATCCTTAAATTTTATTCTTAAAGGCCTATTGTTGAGGTAATTTTGCAACATCCCAGAAGTGCTAACAGTATAAACATGAATCATAATTTTGTTATTTATACATGTATACACTACCGGTCAAATGTTTGGAATAATCCAGATTTGTTTGTTTTTAAAAGAAGCCTCTTATGTTCACCAAGGCTGCATTTATTTGATACAAAAATACAGTAAATATTGGTGAAGTGTTATTATAATATCAAATAACTGTTTTCTATGTGAATATACTTTAGAATGTAATTTATTCCTGTGATAGCAAAGCTGAATTTTCAGCAGTCGATACTCTTCAGTTTCACATGATCCTTCAGAAATCATTCTAATATGCTGATTTGGTACTAAAGAAACATTCATACATTTAAATAGAAAAGTTCTTTTTAATTGTATTAATATTTTACAATATTAGCTTATTAGTTTTACTCTATTTTCATCTATAAGAGACTTCTTTGAAAAAGGTAAAAACTAATTCCAAACTATCTTTTAAATTGTGTATTAATACTATTATTCACAGAGAAATTAAAGTGTAGATGTTACTGTCTTTAAATATAGATAAATGACAAATGATGGAAAATATGACAGATTCGTATCTTGAAACAGTTATTACATGCATCATCAAACATTAAAGGCTACTGTTGTGTTTGTTGTATATTTATGCTGGTTGAGGCAATAAATTACAAACGAATACAAACTCAGTATTGTTTATTTGACATACAGGTGCTTTTGATTTCTGGTCAGCTGTCTTCAATGGAAAGCTCGGATCCTGTTTATACAGACAGGCAAATCAACACTTTGCTCGGAGAAAACTGAACAAAAGTTACTAAAACTTTGCAGCGAGAGTGTTGTTGCTCATCCAGTATGAAGAAAGCCATTTACACCAATCAACATGCAGTCTCTCAGCCTCTGGCGGCAGGCAATGTCCGTGGTGGCAGTAAGCATGCTCATTTTTAATTTACTCAGCCCAAAAAAAAAACAAAACAAAAAAAACTGATGTTTATACAACAAGTCTACTTTAATGTCTCAAAATCCTACATTCAAACCATGATACAGTGCTGTACCTGGACCCCCTTAAAAAAAAAAAAACACACATTCCACGGATCATCGAACATGCCCGGCCCCACGTTACGAACTGTGGTTCAGCCTCAATCCAGCACCAGACCGGGTGCGAGGGGGGCTGAAGGGTGCCCTCTGAAGTTTACGGGGCGTCCTCAACGTCTGCAATGGTGTGGATGACGAGCGCCCCCTCTCTCATGTGCATATACAGTATACGTTTAAATTATACAGGTAGCAGCAACACCCCCTCGGCGAGGGGTTAAGAGGGTGAGGGGGTGACATGGACTGATAGGGAAAGAAAGGCAGAGGAGCAGTGAGGAACAGCATCTCTCTATACTGTTCCAGCGTCTCTGCTCTGGTCCCTTCGGTGACGGTGCTCTGTTTTGTTCCGGCTTTCTGAATCCTCTCGGTCGACCGTCTCCTTCTCTCGTTCTCTCTTCCTCTCTCGACGGGCCTCGGAGTTCTCTTTCTCCTGCAGGTTGAAGCGTTTTTTCTTCTCTCCCCGCCGCTGACCTTTTGGCTTACCTGAGAGGACAAATGGTGACAGCATGAGGCATTTTGCAACAATAATTGAGGAAAATATAAACAAAGTGTTTTTTTTGTTCACCAGGTAAAAATCTGATCACTTGGAGAAGTAACAGTACATGTCTCTTCTCAAAAAAAAAAAAAAAGCAGGAAACAGCATATTAGAATGATTTCTGAAGGATCATGTGACACTGAAGACTGGATTAACGATGCTGAAAATTCAGATTTGCCATCGTAGAACAAATGATGTTATAAGAAAAAGAATAATAAATTACAAATAAATTACAACATATAATAGAAAACTAATATTTTAAATTGTAATGGTATTTCAAAATATTACTGTATTTTGAGCATATTAATGCAGCCTTGCTGAACATAAGAGACTTATCATTCATATCCACAGAACAAACAAGTTACATGTTAACGGTTTGGGTTGGGTTGTTCGGGATGTTTATGAGTAATGCTTTTTGAGCACCACAATGTTTACACTTTTCAGGAAAATTACTTACAGTGTTTTTGCACATTAATCTGGGATAAGAGAAAGTATTGTAATGGGAAGAAGTACACACACAATGAGAGTATCACGCTGACCATTCAGAGTTTGGCAGGCATCTGGGCTGATTTATTTGCCTTGCAGGCGTGTTGAATCATTCTATCATTCTATTAATCAGTCTTTAAGTGATTTTCCCATCATCCCTCATCTCTCTCCGGCTCCAGATGGCATTACTCATTCAACCTAAGATGACCATTGTTCTTAATTTTCAGCTGTTTTGGTTGGGAGACGTCCCTTCGGCAATCATCACTTCCATTTAAAAGTGTTTTTCATAGATTATTAAGAGTTTGATGGAATCCAGGTTGAAGACAGTTGTGAAACAGCAGAGCCATCTGGTGCATTGTGTGATTGGTTGTGTCTGGTCTACCACAAGATGACAGTCTTGTACAACAACTTTTTCCATTTCATTCTTTCTTTCACACTGTCAAATGATGGTTGACCAGTGTTTTAAAGAGACGGTTCACCTACAAATTAAATCTGTGTCATTTGTCATCACCTTTAAATCTAAAATGGCAATAAAAGTAAAGTATTCTAGAAACAAAAAATATATAGCCTATATATATATATATATATATATATATATATCATAAAATGACAAAAGCACATAATAAATTTATTATTACCTAAATTGAATGAAAATATAAAAATAAAAGTGAATTCAAAATATTAATGTATACTATAGTATAGAGTTTCTGAAGTCATTTGATGGATGACAATGAATCAGTCCTAGTGTGGAGTGGACAACTTAAATTTCATGTTCTCACACAACAATTTAAAAAGACTTAAGTCAGGTCCACACTACAACTATATAGATAACAAACCAGAGAAACAATATGGTTGGAATCACTTTCAGAACTATTTTTTCCAGCTGATGAGTGATAAAAACATTGACAGCCAATCAGAATCCATCCTGCTTTAAAGGGCTCAAGCAGCATGTGCTTATAATAAACAGAATGTTATTGTGCGTTGGTGTGGATACTATAGTTAACATTATATCTTTATAGTTATCGTTCTTGGTGTTAACTAGTGTTTTTGGCCCTTGTTTTGCCCAATTTGGCCACTTTAAGTGTCGTTATACAGAAAGATTCTTAAAATATTGGCCAAACAATAATAGCAAATGGTTTCAAAACAACATGAGAATGAGTGAATTATGGCTGCATTTTCATTTCTGTGTGAATTAGATAGTGGAAATGCAAAAAGGTGGGGGTGACCCATCAAACGCAGAGTCAGAGAACTTTATCACCACTGCGCTCTTGAGCAACCGGTCCGGTTTCTTCCAGGAACACGATTCCTGAAATTAGCGTACAGTACGTCTCTTTGCAATAAAACTGTCAAGATGAACAACCAAGGTGAAGCCACCCAGCTGAACATTTGACACCAGCATAAACGTACTATCGATAAGCTCATCAAAAATAGAAAGACTTAAAGTAAAAATTGGGGTAATATGACTTTATCTCGCCGTTGCTCAATGCTCACGGCTAGCCAATTTCCATTATTGTCAGAGGCTTATCAGTGGGGCACGGATGAGGATCGGAAAAGCGCTGAGGTGGACAAGCACCTCTCCCCCGTTTCCCCCTCCCAAAGCGGGCTCTATTAATCAGCCGGACTCTCTCTGGACTCCCTGCCCACTGCAACCCACACTGACCCACACATTCCTGGGGTCTAGCCAGGGCGATAGGGGACCATCGCAGCCCCGGCTCTCGAAATAAACTCGCCCCTGAGGATGCACGACTCTTGTTTTGTGACTGAAACTAGTTGAGGAGGAACTAACCTCCCGCTGGCTCAAATCTGTTGTGATTATACGGTGCATTGTGAATGGGCTGACTCATGTACGGTGTCTGACCGAGCAAAACACACACACACACACACACACACACACACACACACACACTTCACTTGCTGTCATCACCTCCCCTCTCGCCGTCCTGTCTCTTTAAACACAGGAAGTTCCCTCTGCGTACACTGTTGTCTTTGTCGTAACGATTTGGAGATCAATGGATTAGGCGTAATCCTCTGCCTTTCCCATAAACCAAGGCGTAACATGACCAGAGCTCTGTGGTGATTATTTTGGATATGTTTACTGCCACCTTTTCAGAGCTGGAAGGCTGTCAGGTTTTTCAGTAAACTGTCATGCGACGATTTGGATACAAGCGATTTCCTCAGGGATGGAACATGTTCTTGAGCATCTGGTCACCACCGCTGAAGCAGATGCAGTCCTTGAGGAAAACGTCATGGCTCAGAGGTTGCTCTTTCAAAGCTCAGGCACAAGACCCAATGGAGATTGACGTGAATGAGACAATTTATGTCATTCGGAAAACACAGTGTTAATTTAATATGGGTTGCATTGCTCAGATAATTTGGTTTTGCAGGAATAATGTGATAAAAAGCTTTGACTTTTGATCTTGAGCACACTGAGCAGTGTTTGAGACATTGTTCCCTCTTGAACTCTAGAGGAGACCCATTTGAGATTACTGGGGTAATTTTTTTTCAGGAGCAACATCTGAGAAACTGGAAAGTCTCAGCTGGAAAGTCTTCATTTGTTCTCCATTTAATCTCATTGCTATCCAGGAGAAACAATTAAGATTTTTTTTGTGATTTTTCTTTCCTGTGACATATTGCTTTAGTTATGGAAGCCTGTTTCTGCCTCAGGGTAAAGTTACATTTAAAATATTAAAAAGTAGATAAAGTTTAAAATTAAAAGTCACATTGTGAGATATAAACTCATAATTGTGAGATATACACTACTGTTCAAAAGTTTGGGGTCAGAAAGATTTTCAATGTTTTTGAAAAAGAGTTTATTATGTTCACCAAGGCTGTATTTATTTGATCAAAAAATACAATTAAAATAGTACTACTGTGAAACATTATCGAAATTTCAAATAACTGGTCTATATTTCAATATAATTGAAAATGTAATTTATTTCTGTGATGGCAAAGCTGAATTTTCAGCATCACTACTCCAGTCCTCAGTGTCACATGATTCTTCAGAAATCATTCTAATATGCTGCCTTGTGTTCATGAAACATTTCTTATTATTATCAATGTTGGAAACAGTTGTGGTGCTTAATATGTTTGTGGAAACTTTTTCGATTTAATACTTCCAGGATTTAATACATCCTGCTGAATAATAGTAATAATTTCTTTTAAAAAAAATCTTACTAACCTTAAACATTTGCGTGATAGAATAAAGTGCAATTATGAGTATAATGTTTTCAAATAAATTGTTTTACTCTGCAACAATAAAAAAATGTCAAATCCATGCACAAGTTTACAGGTGCATTATCTACAGCTAAAAATAGCCACATGATAATGGATCTATTCATCATCAGTGGATTGCAGCTCTATCCTCCTCTAAGATATGTTGCAAGCCTGGAATGGTTTGGAACGAGTTTGTCTCAGTTGTGCTTATCTAGATGTTTCAACATAGGTGAAATGAGGAGTCATCTGGCTCTGATTATGCATTATTCTTGAAAGAGTAATTGAGAGGAGAGAAAAGGAGGAGATCTTAGAAGAGGAGGGAGATGAGAGGGTGAAAAGTGTGTCAGGACAGATGGAAGAGTGGGGGGTGTAACTGCTGCACAGTCAGTAAAAGGGGAAACGCTCTAAAATCAACCCTGACAACCCAAATCGTCCCAGTCTGCTGCTGTTAAGGACACAGAGGTGGGGATTGTTGAAAGCGGATATGATGTGGTGCAGTGGGGCACAATTTCATTAATGAACCCTGGGGGTGGGGTGGGGAAGGGTGGAAGGGGTCACATCCTCCCCGGCAGGCGTGCTGTCGTCCGGGGGCTTTTGGCAGGAGCCAGGCTGGGATTAAGAGCTCTGGCTCGTCCCACAGGAGGAATGCCCGGGCTTTGAAGGCCCAGTATAGCTGCTCTCCCTTAGGGAGGTTGGTGCTGCTGTGCAGGGCAGAGCTGCATACAGAGGCTAAGTGTTCAGTGGACAATTGAGCTACACACACAAACACACAAAACAACAATGCTGGGATGCCAGATTCTGCTCTTACTAAAACTGAGTGAGCATGCATGCATAAACACAAGTTCATTTTCATTTTTTCCATAGACTTGTATTGTTTTAATACTGATCTAGCAATGTTTTCAACCACTACACACCTAACCCTCACAGAAAAATTATTTACATTTTGAAATAAACCAAGTATATTTATTAAACTACTATATAGGTAAAACCTGTACACACATGCATACACAGTATATGTACGCTACCATTCAAAAGTTTGGCGTCAGTAAAACTCTTTAAAATGTTTTTGAAAGAAGCCTCACCAAGATGGTATTTATTTGATCAAAAATACAGTAAAAACAGTAATATTGTCAAATTTTATTTTAATTTAAAATAACTTTTTTCTATTTTAACATCACTCTAATATGTTCAAGGAACAATTATTTATTTATTATTTATATTTATATATATTTATTATTTGTTAATTTTTTTATTTATTTTTATTTATTCTATTATTATTATTATTATTATTATTATTATTATTATTTTTTTTTTTTTATTGATTGACTAATTGATATTTTTTTAAGAAAACAGGTGTGCTGCTTAATGTTTTTGTAGAAACAATGATACTTTTTTCCAGCATTCTTTTGAGTAAAATGATTAAAAATTCAAAAGAAGAGCTTTTAAAAAAATAACATTCAAAAGAACATTTTTGCAACATTACATTACATTATATTTTCTTTAAACTGACCCCAAATATATATATATATATATATATATATATATATATAAAATCAAAAAAACGGAGGAAAAAAAGAGCACTTGTTGACACTAGGAGTTGAATTTAGAGTCATGAAGCCTGAAAGTGAAAGGACAGGGGCCAGACGCAGGGCTGCATTTGGACAAGCTGTGTAAGAAAAAGGTCAGGATTAGTCAGAGGGAGAACACGAAAGAAAAACAAATGACAAGTAACAGGAGAAGAATGGAGAGGGATTTGGCTGGGATAATAACAAGTAAAGCAGTTGCATGTGTGTGTGTGTGTATCAGGAGTAGGGGGCGGACAAGGAGGATGTATCAGTGTCAGTGAGCGGCTTGGGATTACTTTGAGTTGGCGGGGGTCGGACCACTGACCCTGCTGGTGTATGTGGAACATAAACACGGACAGGACAGAACCCCAGCAGATAATTAGCGTGCAGTTGATGTTCCAGGAGTTGGGGCAGCTGGGTAATCACAAGCGGGGGCGAGGTCGATAACCGAGCTTGCAGTGTATAAAACACACTCCTCACCCGTGGCCCCCAGCGGATCAATACAACACTCCTCACTTTGACTTAACATGGAACAAAACCTACATAAAAAGCCTGCATCTATCTATCTATCTATCTATCTATCTATCTATCTATCTATCTATCTATCTATCTATCTATCTATCTATCTATCTATCTATCTATCTATCTATCCATCCATCCATCCATCTGTCTGTCCGTCTATCTCCCTATGTTGTTTTGTTCAGTGCACCATCTTTTATTATAGATTTTTCTTATAGTGCATTATGAGATTCCTTTTCTGCAAACTATATATGCAATGTTATAGAATTTGGAGGGGCCTCATAATTTAATGAGCATAAATAAATATGTATGTATTTTTGGTAAACTGCTTTATATTATTAATTAAATTAATTTATATAAATTATACTAAATTCAAACTCAAATTTAAACTCAATTAATTATACTAAAAACATACAGATTGTCTTGTTTCATCTACAATCTTTTATTCTATTTTTTTTTTATGCAATGCTACCATAGAATTTGGAGACCCGGTAATTGTAATAAGCATAAATATTTCTTTTGGGTAAAGCATTTTTTTTTTTTTTAATTGTTTTAAATTATTATTTTTTTTTTACAATGATTAATGATATTTTATGATAATTATGCTAAATTATACTTTATTAAATATACTAAAAACAACCCAATGAGTGTTTCACACTGAAAATTCAGGAAAAATAAAAAATTGCACTTCAAATACTCGGATGATGCACTTAATTAACATCTGCATCATAAATGTGCCTATGATTCTTTAAAATGTTGCCTACAGAGCTTTTGGAACAGAGCGACATTTGACGTTTTTTTTTTTTTTTTTTTTTTTTTTAAATGGGTGTGTGGTTTTCTGTTGAATTTGTGTGTGAGATCAATCCATATCATTGTTCTTTGGAGTCTGAAAAGTTCACATGCAAATCTCCACCCCCTTTTATTTTCCTCTGTTCGTTCGCTCTGCGCTGAGGCCCTGAGTGTTTATGAGGTGGAGAGCGATGGAGCGTTGAGTTGGCCTGCTGTCTGTCATAAAGCAGCAATGTCCCACAAATACCACTACACAAATAAACATTCAAAACATAACTGTCCAAATATGGTTAAGCTTACAACTGCACAGATCCTTGAATTTGCTCCATGTATTTGTTTTGCATCAGCTGGGAAATATTTCTGGCTCTTACATTTATAATTATAATCCTGACGATACAAAACAAGCATTTATATGATAATAAAAAGAGTCTATGTTTTTGTACTATAAAAGTGGAAACTGTACAACAGCCCACTAGTAATTCCATTCACTATTATTATTGCTCATACTTAGGGTTTTAAGTTTTTGGTGCAAACCTCATCCTCAACCTCATAGTACCTCAAATCATGCAGCTTTTTACTCCTCTAAGTGATCAGGCTTAAAATTTTCAGTGATGATTGGGTCTATTTATCAATAATTATATTAGCCACTTACATCTTCTTCTTTTGACAAAGCATTCCCTCTTCTCAGAAGTCGCTGGGCACAGGCTCCCCATTGGAGAGGGATTCTGTAGGACCATCCTGGTCCTTGTTTCTTCACCCCATTTGAAGCCGCAGGTTTTACCTGAGCGTGAGCAGGGGCCCCATTCGCTCCACTCGCCCATTTCACAGTGCACTAAAACACAGTTAACAAGTTAGTGAAGCCACACACATACAGTGCCGCCCACTAATATTGGCACCCTTGGTAAATATGAGCAAAGGCGGCTGTGAAAATAAATCTGCATCATTTATCTTGTTGATCTTTCATTCAAAAAATTCACAAAATTCTAAACATTCATTGAAGTAAAACAACTGAAAGTGGGGGGAAACTCACATTATAAAATAAATGTTCTTCTCCTATGCATATTGGCTACCATTATTGGCACCCCTAGAAATTCTTCTGAGTAAAATATCTCTGAAGTATATTCATTCATATTTACATTTTGTAGCACACCAGGGTGAATGAAATTGTCCAGTCATGACTTCCTGTTCCACAGGATTATAAATACAAGGAACACAAAGGCCAAATTACCTTAATCATCTATCACAAGGAGTAAAACCAAAGAATATAGTTCTGATGCACAGAACAAGATTGTTGAGCTTCACATAACAGAAAGTGTCTGTAAGAAAAGACCTAAAGCATTGAAAATCCCCATTTCCACCATCAGGGTAATAATTAAGAAGTTCCAATCAACTAAAGATGTTACAAATCTGCCTGGAAGAGGACATGTGTCTATATCGTCCTAATGCATGATGAGGAGGAGAGTTTGAGTGGCCAAAGACTCTCCAGTGATCACAGCTGGAGAACTGCAGAGATTAGTTGAATCTTGGAGTCAGAAAGCCTAAAAAAAATACATCAAACAGCCCCTGCATCACCACATGTTGTTCAAATGGGTTTCAAGAAAAAAAACTCCTGGCTCATCCAAAAACAAACTCCAGCATATTCAGTTGTATAGTCAGACACGACTGGAACTTCAAATGACACTGGCTTCTATGGTCAGATGAAACTAAAAAAGAGCTTTCTGGCAGCAAACCCACCAGATGAGTTTGGTGCAAACAGGGATAAAAAGTGCCCAATGCCCACAGTTAAATATACTTCTGGATCTTTAATGTTGTGGGCCTGTTTTTCTGCCAGAGGTCCTGGACATCTTGTTCAGATACATGGCATCATGGATTCTATCAAATACCAACAGATAAAAAAATCGAAACCTGTCTGTCTCTGTAAGAAATCTTATAATGGACCATGTTTAGATCTTCCATCAAGACAATGATGCAAAACACATAAAAATCAACACAAAAATGGGTCACTGAGCACAAAATGAAGCTTCTGCCATGGCTGTCTCAGCTCCCTGACCTGAACCCTGTAGAAAATGAGTGGGGTGAACTGAAGAGAAGCATCATCAACATGGAGCTGGTATTCTAAAGGATCTGGAGAGATTCTGGATGAAGGAATGGTCTCTGATCTCTTGTCAGGTGTTCTCCAAACTCATCAGGCATTATAGGAAAAAAACTCAGAGCTGTTATATTGGGAAAAGGACGTTGCAATAACTAGATGCCAATAACTGTGGCTAACGTGAACTACAGAAAAACATTTATTTCATAATGAGATTTTCCCCCCACTTTCCATTGTTTTACTTCAATGAAAGGTTAGAATTTTGTCATTTTTTTTGAAAGAACGATCAAAAGGATAAACAATGCAGGTTTATTTTCATAGCCACCTTTGCTCATATTTACCAAGGGTGCCAATATTGGTGGGCAGTACTGTACAGCACTGTGTCTTGACAGCAGGTGTTATGTCAGATTCTAACCTGTTGGGATGCACTCCATTGAATCGTTGGGCTCAAACTCATCTGGGCAGACGTGATGACATTGCCCATGCATTAAGAAGTGCCCCGGCACACACCTCGTACACGTGTCACTGTTCTGACAGGAGTCGCAGTCTGCAGAACATGCTGTAAAACCATCACAAACACACACACACACACACGTTTGTTTCTGTGAATTGTGGGGACTTTCCATAGACTTCTATTACTTTTATACTGACAAAACAATGTTTTTTATCCCCTAACCCAACCCTAACCCTTACAGAAAACCTGTTTGCATTGTTACACTTTCAGACAAACATCATTTACTATTTTTAATCATTTTTTTCCCTCTTGGGGACCGCAGGCCGGTCCCCACAATGTAACATAAACAAGTACACACACAAACACACACACACAGTTAGTCTCATTAGAAGTACTGGGGAATAACTAAAAGTAACCATGCCACTAACCTTTTCAAAAGGTACTAAAACATACCATTTCGGTACCAATAAGTACTTTTAAGGTACTAATATGCATTCTGTAGGGGTAATTAAGGTGGGACAGCTTTTTTCTGAGAGTGTTCAGCTATTTTCATTATAGTGCAGCTTTTAACAAACTACTTTTTCCATCGAGTATCAGAGAAGCATGTCTAAACACCACATGACTGGATTTAATGTCTGAGGTGAGAAAATCAAATCAAACATGCTCACCAAAACAGCCCTATCTCATATGCTGGAAAGAATTGGAAAATTAAAGAGACAACCATCCGAATGAATATTGCAAAGTCTGAGTTATTCTAGTGACAGTCCTGAATAATCTAAATGTAGCTTCTAAATGTCTGATTCATTCTAGTGAATCAGTTAATTCAGACAGCCCTCTGTCTAATATGTAGCAGTAGAAAGTCAGATTCATTCTAGTGAATCAGTTCATTAAGATTATCCTCTCTCTAATATGTGCCTTTTAGAAAGTCTGAATAATTTTAACAAATTGGTTCTTTTATATGGCACTCTCTCCAATGTAGCTTTTAATCATTTGATTCATTCTAGTGAATGGGTTTATCAGAATGATCCTCATATGTAGTTTTCAAGTCAGATTCATTGTAGAAAATCAGTTAATCGGGTCGACCCTTTCTAGAATATGTAGATTCTGAAAGTATGATTCATATTAGTGAATCATTTTATTCAGATGATCCTCTGCAATTCAAATGGTCTTCATTCTAGTGAGCTGGTTCATTCAGTTGATTATCTGTCATATATACATTTTGAAAGTCATTTTGATTCATTCTAATGAATAGTTTGATTCGGATTAAATAAATTAACAAAAAATTATTTACAAATTCATATCCCAGTACTATGTACTAAACTTTCATCTCAGTTGTGTAAATGAAGGTTTTTAGTAGATTTACTATGCATTTATATGTTCAAGTTTGATTCTGTCATCATATTTAATTTCATTCATGCAAAACCCCTAATTTTTTTGTGCCATAAAAAATACAGCTCTAATTAAATGCTAAATTATATCACAAAGATATTTTATAATACATCACCCCTTACAATCAGTAACTTGTATTTAGCTACTCTTTGTTTGTAGCTTGTATTGTAGCTAACTTTGCAAAACAGTAGCTTGGCTGTAGTTTTGCTACTTGAAATTATGATTAGCTTATAGTTTGGCAAGCTACAGTTTCAAAGTAGCTTCCCCAACACTGGAGGAAAGGATGCTAAAAACTAGTCCATCATATCTGTGACTGTAAACTGGGCACTCACCAGGGACACACTCTTTCTTGGTATCGCTGGGCACCAGCCCATCTGGACAGCTCTCCATGCACTTGCCCTTGTGCAAGTAGGAGCCCGCTCTGCAGCGCAGGCAGAAGTTCCTGTTAAAGCACGAGTCACACTCTGACCCACACTCTGGAAGACAGGATACGCACACATTACCACATCGCCTGAGCTGAGAAGGGAATGCTGTAGTATACACGTCAATGCCCGTAGCTTTATTACTGTAACTAAGACATAAAGATGTCTGTAGTGTAAATATTTCAAGGAGAAGTTGAGGCGAAACATTTGTCTTACTTATGCAGTCGTTCCGGTCGGGGGAACGGGTGCCGTAGAAACCATTAGGGCAGGAGGCCAGGCAAACTCCGATCTGCCTCATCCCGTCCCTCTCCAGGTGAATAAAAAGCTTGGGTTTGCAGGTCAGACAGCCATTGTAAACCGAGCAGGTCTGACAGCCTCCCTGGCATCCCTGGGAGCTCACCCCTGAACCCTCTGCGGTAGAAACAACAATTTTACTTTAGGATCAAACAACGTGTGCTCAACAAAAGATTTATGCAAATGTACAGATCTGACAAGTGTAATAGATATATGTCATTTATGTTAGGGTGACCATATGTCCTCTTTTTCCTGTGCATTTCTAAATTGCCTAAAATGTTTTGAGTTTTGTGCTCCATACAGTCCTTATACATTATATCATCCCAAGCCATGATAGGTTGATGTACAATGCTTGTACGCTACTGTGCAAACTACTTTTCAGTCATTATCTTCAGCAAGCACGAAAACAATTGGAAAACAAAGCCAAAACCCAGACATTTTAGACCAGGATTTTTCCAGGACATTAAAAAGAAGATGCATGCTCACCCTATTTATGTATTGTCTGGAGTGTGAAACCACTGGTGTCAGTCTCTCTTTCATTGCAATAGTTATTAGAAAACATACATGTACTAAGCTACAATATTATTATTTATGTATCGTCGGCGTCAGCTTGGTGTGTACCGGGCTTAAGGGATAACTTGCAGTTCTGGCTAGTTCTAACCTGACTGTCTGACTTTATATAACTTACGCATAGTAAAGGGCCCAGATTTAATAGATGCTTTTGAGGACCAAATAATCACTGCTTTATTGCCAAGTTTGCCAAACTAGTGGCACTTTATTTTTGAAATGTATTTAGAATTTTGTTTGAGGTACTTGGTAGCAAGTTGTATTTAATCACATTTAATGTCATTTACTGTAACATATATACACTTCTGTTTAAAATTTTGGGATCAGTGAGAACTTTTATCCAACAAGGGTGGATTAAATTGATCAAAAGTTACAGTAAAAAAATGCTGCTCTTTTGAACTATTCAGAGAATTCTGAATATTATCCCTTTTTTTTTAAGCAGAACAACTGTTTTCAACATTGGTTATAATAAGAAGGACCAAAATCTTTGAGTGCCAAATCAGCATATTAGAATGATATCTGAAGGATAATGTGACACTAAAGACTGGAGTAATGGCTGCTTAAAATCACAAATGAGCATAACAGACTTCAAAAACACACACAAAAAACACTCTTAACAACCTCAAACTTTGTGGTCTGTTGTGGAAGAATAATACATTTCAGATAAACCCGCTGATAAATGGCATGTAAAAACAAACTTCACATTGTGTTTCGTGGTACTCATACTGTATGTGCAATGCTAACTGAATGCGAAAGCTCTTCTCATCATTTCCTGTCCTCTGTCCACTTCCTCTGAATAAAAAGTGGCAAATACACATGCAAAAATGTCATCATTAAACAGTTTCACATTTCAAAAAAGATATAATGCCTTAATGTAATGTGTAGGAAACCAAATTTTTTGCGAAGGCTAGAAAACCGAACTGAAAGCCTTGCTTCTACTGCCAGCACCTAGTTACAAAAAACATACTTGGCATTTATTTGGACATTCTCAACATTTATAAGAGCAAACAGGAACGGTGGGTACAACTAAATGGTTCCAAGTTCTTCAAGGAAAGAACAGAGCCATCAATTAAGGCTACAACAGTGACCATAATGTAGTGTAATAATAAACACGACAGGAAGCACAGTCATCTGTGGATTCTCCCGGCAGAGAAACTAATCAACAGAGACACGTTGCATACCCGGGTTTGCACGCAAATGGCAGCACAGTAGCCTTTGTGTTCATAAGCGCGCAAACAGAGCGGCCTCACTGTGACAAAAAAAAACAGACGGACTCAACTCGTCTCCACTGGAGACCTCCAGCTGTGAATACACAGTGAAACGGCCCACCACAAATGCATGACGAAGAGGTTTCTCAATGTCCTAGTGATCCCTTAAGACAAGATTTACTTTTAAATTATAGAGCTGACCTGTTATACGCCCTCACAACCTTCCGGACAGAAGATTTGATATTTTTGAGAAATAGGCCTGACTGTATTCAAGGGGATTTGAAAGAATATTTTCTTCAGTTTTTTGCTCAAGGGATTGTGAATAATATCTCTGCACTATGGCCTCGTTGTTTTGGCTCGGGAACTGAAGAAGTCAGAAGTGATTGAGTTCACAGTTGCTGTGAGAAGAACAGACATTCACTGATCTAATCGCATCATACTGTAAAGTACAGTGCAGTACCTCGCTAAATTCGGCAGGGTAAAAAATGGAAGGTGCTCTTCAGCTGCTTCAAGATACATCTTTGATTGAAGTCAATTGCTTCCAGGTGTCTCTCAAAGGTCAATCTCAGATGGTTAAAGGCTCTGCATTTTAGAAGGGACTGACCCGGTCTTACAGCATCTGGATAAGGGTGAGCTAGGGTAAAATGAAGAGTGGTCTAGCTTAACTTCAGAGAGGTTAAAAAAAAGCTTCTACTTTCACTTTTATGCAATTTGAAATGATATGGCTTGAAAGGATGTTACATATTGAGAACTTCTAACCATCAGCAAGCCTGAACAATAAGAAAGCAGTTTAAAAAGCACGGGAAATGGCGATTCCTAACATCACTGTAACGCACAGACTTACAAAGTGGCTTTTTGCTATTTTGACCCACTATGCAATATGAGACAGCAATGTTCAAAATATATATAAACACTACCATTTAAATGTTTGGGGTCGGTAAGATTTTTAAAACATTTTTGAAAGAAGTCTCATATGTTCACCAAGACTGCATTTAGTTGATAAAAACAGAATAAAACCAGTAATTTTCTGAAATATTATTAAAAAGTTGAAAACAGTTCTGATGGTTACACTTTTTTGTGGTAACTGTGACATTTTTTTTCAGCATTCATAGTTTAAATTAACATCATTTGTTTTAAATATGTATATTTTTTACCTTAAAAATGTTTTTGCTATCACTTTTGATCAATTTAATGCATCCTTGCTGAATACAAAATAGCCTAGATAGATAAACAAAAAGGCAGACAGAGAGACAGACAGACAGACAGACAGACAGAAAGAAAGACAGACAGAGAGAGACAGACAGACGGACGGACGGAGAGACAGATAGACGGACAGAGACACGAGAGACAGACAGACAGACAGACAGACAGATATAGACAGATAGATAGATAGATAGATAGATAGATAGATAAACAAAGAGGCAGACAGACAGACGGACGGACAGACAGACAGACAGACAGACAGAAAGACAGACAGACAGACAGAGAGAGACAGACGGACAGATGGACGGAGAGACAGACAGACGGGCAGACAGACAGACAGAAAGACAGACAGAGAGAGACAGACAGACAGACGGACGGATGGACGGAGAGACAGACAGATGGGCAGACAGATAGACAGACAGAAAGACGGACAGAGAGAGACAGACAGACGGACGGAGAGACAGACAGACGGACAGATGGACGGACGGACAGATAGATAGATAGATAGATAGTTTTCAACCTGCTCTTACATTCCATACTACTGAACTCGGTCTAGGGCATCGTTGTTGTTCTTTTATGTCTCCCTCCCTTGATTCCCAGAGTTCACTCTTGGCCACCAGATTGCCATAGATCAAGGATATTCTGTTTGACATATCTAAGCAATCTTTACAACTGCTGTCCATTTGCCCACATGTGTTCCTGCCAAAGCTCTCTAATTCACAGAACCCTTTACACAGAGGAATTCTGCCTGCCCTTGCGCTGCCACAGCCCTTGGGTCGGCTTGCATAACAACCGCACAAGCACTCCTGAAATCCGAACGTTCGAAATCGCTTCGCCACGCTTCAAACTCGACGACCGCAAAAGCAAGCATTCCCAGAATCTATCGGTAAAGCGGCACAGTTAAAACTTAATTAAATAACAAAATGTCAGACATCGACATTAAACAAAAGCATTTGCTTATTGCCCAAAGACTTGTGGTTTGAGTCGGTGAAGCAGGCCGACACAATTAATTTCCTGCGATATTTACAGCATGGGGAGGCCACACACAAGCAAAGATAATTATTACTAAAAAACATGGGCATGAGTTAATTCAATAGGAAATGAGTTACCATATACTGTCATTGACTTGTAAGGCTTCTTTTTAAAACTAAATGTCAACCTCACCTTTTTGTGACACATTACAAAAAGTGTATACTATTACATTCACTTCACAAAACACTCTTGCAAAACAGTCATATGCACAGAAGATATTCCAATGTTATAAGTATCAGATGTTACAAATTCTTTGGCATTTAAAAGGTGTCTATTTTACATGCAAATCAAAGCCTTGTGGCTTCTACTTGTCAACGCAGAGAAACGGAGACACGCACACGCAGAAGACAGGAAATGTTTGAGGTCAGGCGACCGTTTGGTCACTCTCTGTGAACTGATAAATTAGTCATAGGTCATTCACCCAAGTTTCTGTCCATCACAAACGTTTCAAAGTCTCTTAATTAGCAGCATCATGATGATGGCTGGTGCATTCAAAAGGATGATGGCCATCATGTTTGTCACACTTCACTGTCGCAGTGTCTGCCAAAATTCATACACCACCAGCATAGATTTGATCACCCTGCTCACCCGTATCTATTAATATCATCTCTTAATATTTTGAAATATGTGAACTGATAAAAAATATGCTGAAATGAGTGAAAGATTTCTGCTCTTTAAGGATAACCTCAAACCGTCCCCAATTTAAATTCAAAATGACAGTTGTGTACTGAATTATTTAGCTGTCAAAGTCTGATTAGACACATATTTTTCTCATATGCCACATGAGAGCACATACTTAGTATGCTGAAGACGATGTCCTGACCACAGTCCACAATTCTAGCATCATCTAAGTTTTGAACAGAAAAGATGGATAAGTGTTTTGTATTTTGAATTCCATAGTATCACTTTTTTCTATCCGAGTTGAAACAACCGAGTGAGTGCCACAAAGCCACAATGGCATTTCTGTGGCTCTCTGATACCAAAAGCCATTCCATTGCATCTAACTGGCTTTGTCACCAACTAATTTGGACCATGTTTATGCAGTCATTCTAATCATGCCTTTCAAGTCATATTTCCCTATTACGTTGCTTATTAAAATAAAAAATCATACTCAATCACACATTTCTGGAGCCTGTCATGCATGAATTGCTTGTTTCAGAGCTGAGTTTTGCAAAATTTTGTTCCTCTCTCTGTAAACCCCAAATATTCATATAAACACTTCATCCAGGGCCATAACCACCATAGACAGTGAGGGGGACATGACCCCCAAATTACACAGGCCCCCCTACAATCCTGAGTATTTGGTTACACAGCCTCGACTTCGTCAGTAATACATTTGATTAAAACGGTCTTTTGAATGAAATTACGAATTTCTTATCATGTTACATTTAACTAAATTATACAACTTCTTAACGTGTAGGCTACTAATATTATGTGCTCAGCTCAACATAAAGATGGTCCCGGGCCGGCGTCAGAAACTTTTTTTCTAGGATATTCTCAACTTTGTTGCAAACTTTAAGAAAACAAGAAACGCAATGTGCTTCTGGTAGTACTGAACTTACAGATATCAGTAACAGTCAACAAGCGCGTGACGGTCCAAGCGCACTACAAAGGGTTCTCTGCGTAATGCAGTGGCCGCTAGAGAGCGATCCAAACAAGACTTTGGGCTGGCCATTGATGCTAGACGAGCAGTGCACAATGTATAAGCTGATAAAGTTGTAGTCTGCACATTCATACTTTCATATTCGCACTTATCACAACAATGATAGCACGATACAGTGAAGTAAAACACGATTGAAACGTTACTCGTTAATGGAAGGTAACTTAAGAACTGCAACGTAAACCCAAAACAGTACTTAAATCACAAAAATTAGCAGTGTGTCCCTTGCCGATATAAGTTATGTTTCCGAATGAAACCTCACAAGTAGGCCTATCTAGTAAAAAGAAACACTTTTCAAGCGTCTTCTAGGCTTTTACCTCAACGGAACATTTCCCATCAGAGGTTTATCTAGGATGACTAAACAGCTGTTTTTTTCCTTCCAGAACTCACTGTAGGGACACATATGTGAAATTTCCCTCAAACTAAGCTATCAAAACAAAACCATGAGGAACACAATAACGATTTTGTGACAGGCGCAGTTTCACCGAGACTGGCTCATCTCAAGCAACACTACGCTGTTTGCAGGGTTGCCAGGTCTTTGTGACAAAGACAGCCCAATCACCAAACAAAATCAGCCTAATCACCAATAAGACCGAATTCCTTAAAAAAAACAAAAACAAAAAAAAAACAAAAACAACAACAACAACAACAACAACATAATTTCACGGGCTTTTCAATTTTTCAAATTGTATGAAGTAGTTTTAAAAGCATTAAGTTTTAATAGCTTGATTTACATTTACTGTAGCCTACTATAAAAAGTTTCCTCTACACTTTTAACTGGACAGTGAGTTTCTTGGACAATGTAGGCTACAACTGTGTTTTACCATACTGCCTTTATTTCATATATGGATCTTATTCAGGGTAGAGGCCATATTGTTTTTTGTTGCGAAGGAAAACGAGGCTTTGGGGGACAGAGGTAAAAACAATGGGTTGTTGTACTAACCCTAACATCAAAAACATACATTTCCAAAAAAAAAAAAGAAGAAAAAAACATTATTAGTAAATATTAAAGTATTATTAAAAACAGTGAACAGCATAAAATAAAATATGGCATCTACCCTAAGTAAGGTCTATTACCTTTTTTAGGTATTTAATTCAAAAACACCATTTCACTGTGAATTTACTGTAAAGTTTCAAAGCCACAGTTGGTGTGCCTATTTCCATAAAAGAACAGTATCCACCTTACCTGTTGCTGCCTGGTAAAACAAAACAAAAAAAACTATTTAAATACAATTGGTGAGAAAAGTCAAACCCTCACACCACATAAAAAATCAACCCACTGCCAGTTTTAAAGTAGACAATTCTGAGGGAAACGGCGCACTTGGCAACCCAGGCTTTTTGGCACAAAATATAAAAGGGAAAAACAGCGATATACTCCAGTTGTCATATGAAAAAATAGCATATACATTTCGATAACAAAAATGAGATCTTCCAGCTGCTGAGAAACTCCTTTAGTTCTCTGTTGCATATGGTTCAAAATGCTGAACACGAGAGACTGCGAGTGTCGAATCTACTTATTTTCTTTTTAGCTTTTGAGTTTTAGATATAGCGACGCATATTAACAGTCAAGAAATAAATGTTAAAAATATAAAGATATTAAAAATACTCTTGGTAAACCTTAACCATGTCCTGTCACCTGATAATTATCCTATATCAACATTACCACAATAGAGACTTTAACTTAAAAAAATAATAATTTAACTTTTCAAGTCTATTAAAATGACAAAAAAAAAATGTATTTAAAAACACCATGATTACCAAAAAAAAAAAAAAAAAAAAAAAAAGCAATGCACACCACAAATAGGCAGTTTAAGTCACGGTGCAGGTGTGCGCAAAGCATCAGAACAGCAGCGCGCAGAACTTACGTTTGTGTAGCCGGTGCCTGGAGCTGTGATGCTGACAGTTTGTGTATTCCATACAATGCAAGATCAAAACAATGGAGATCAGTTGTAATTGCATAGTAATCAGGGGAATGATGCTTGTCCTGTCAATTTCAATGTCCCTTATCGCACTTTGATCTGTGCAATATTCAATAGGTTATTCCTAAACCGGGCAGAAGCCCCAGCTGTGCTCACGCGCAAGAGAAACAGAATTTTCAATGGCCCAAATGCACCTGGGCCGATTCGGCAGTAACATATTGGAGGCAATCCACATATGTGCCACTGTGAGATATCCAAAGAGAGAGCCACTCATTCCATGGAAACAATGAAAGTGTTAGTTCTCCATCCAGCGCACTGTAAGCAAAACTTAAAGATGGGGAGGAGGGAATCAAATTAAATTAGCATGGCGATAAAGTTGGATTGTCTTCTCGAATGACTGTATGTATTCCCCACTGTGATTCCGCACGACACGTCCAGGTGTGAAGGTTACTTTATTTATTGAGCCTGACATGTAGGAGGTCCTCGCGTCATCCTCATCACAGCACCTCGAGGAACTTTCAGTGAAACTTTGGCGCTTTATTTCTAAACAGCCGCCGAAACGCCACTCTTCTCTATTCAAACTCGATAGCTCACAGTTTCACGGTTGAGCAATTCACTATCTCTCCCTTTCTCTCGCCTGCTCTCAGCTCGTGTGCTCGTCTGGTAACTGATGACTTCAGCTCTCTGCCGTCTCTTTCCCCTCTCTGAACTCCAAAGTTTATTTAGAGGGCGAGCCCCCCCACGTCAGACACCCCACGGGCTACCAGCACTCGCTTTTTTCATTATATCACGTTTTCCAAAACTCGAGGACTCGATGAATGGAAAAATTCGACAGACAGACAGATAAACAGACAGACAGAGAGATAGATATATAGATAGATAGATAGATAGATAACATTTATAACACATTTATCCGAGAAGAACTTAACCAAGAGATTACTCAACCACAAATTAATTAAAGTTAGTTACATCTGATTTTACTTGCACTTGCAACTCATTATATTATAGTTGAGGTTTCCGATATTATCCAGATATGAATTCTATATTTAAAATGCATCTCTGTAAAATGAACCGCTCTGTGAGGCTGTACATATTTTTGCCACAATAGAGGAAGTTCCATCGTGATCCTCTAGAGGGGGTCAGTGCTATAAGAGCCACAAACTGCACACAGGCAAATACACTGCCTGGCTTTTGTTTTAGCCCGTCTGAGATGCATTTTCAGTTGATATGCAGCACTGGCCACATAAAGACAAATCCTTGCATTTTTGTGTGTGCGCTGTGGAGTATAAACAATAGTGGTGATTACTGGTGTACGTGAGAGCGCTGCACAGCGCAGTGGTTCCCTCTTCTCCCACAGGGAAGCTTATTTACACGTCTGGCAGTGGGACGGGGAGGCCTGCTTTTCTTAACCAGCGTGTTGATGTTTATAAGAATATGAGGTGGACCAATGTTTCCCCTGTTGTGGCTGCTCCATCAATCACAATGGGTGCAGAGGGGAAAAATGCTATAACTTTTAGAGCACTCCTCCTAGTAAACCACAGTTTTATACCGCTGGAGAGGGAGGTCGCTTTTCAGATTAGAGGGATTTAATGGCCGTTTTTTGTTCTTGATTATTCATTAATGAGTAGTCTTTGGTAAATTTAGCTGTAAGGGATAAAACATGGTTTAGTCTGTGGTTGTCGATGTGGGGGGTGGACATTCCAAGGGAGTTGATCTTCATATGGGAAGGGGGACAGAATAAAGCCCCTCTTTGTGCCCCCTACTCCTTTGATAAATTAGTCCCAGCGACAAGCTCTAACGGGGAGCGGGGAAGAGGAGGTGAGGTCATTTGGTCACTCTATGCGACGGCCGATGAGAGAAGCCGTCAGCAACCTGAAATGAAGCCGGGCAGGTGCACCAAGGAGCAAAGGTAACTGAAAATGTGTGAGGTCTGCAATATCACACATGGAGGTAGTCAGCGTAAATGGCTGTATGGATGCTCACTGTGCTACGTTTGTCTAATCCTGTCTGGGAAGACTGGACACGGTACATTTTTATTACAGGACCTTATTGCTCCATGAGGCATTAGAATGTGGACCACATGGCTCCACGTGCTCTCATACATCCTGATCCCATCACATTCTCCACCCATAAACCTCACAGACGAGAGATCCCAGCGCAGGCAATGGTGTGATGAGCTATTGAGCAGAGCTGATCTAATAAATAGGCCGTTGAGTCATGAAATACTCTTATTTGGAGTCGAGGGGATTAAAACAGCAGTGCATGAGGTAGTTAGTGGTACTGGATCAGGTTTGGTGGGGAGACAGGAGAGGATGAAGATTATGCCATGTGCTAAGGACAGATAATCAAGGGTTTGGGCCTTTGAGCCTGTTAGCTGCACAAGCAAAACATAAACACTGGGAAGTGGTGAGTGATGTGCAAACTCACGTGTACGTGTGCGACGTGATCCGCAGACTCACTTTCACCTGCTCCCCGAATCCTAAGAATTTAAGGTATTCTGGCAGAAGTTCCCAGAACAGCAGGCTGCATGTCATTCAGAATTGAGCATGACTTTTAAATTACAATTCAATTGCTAAATTTAAATTTGATTTAAAGTAGAAAACAGGATGCAGAATTGTGATTTGAATTTTAATACAAAGTAGAATATACTAGTCAACATTTGAAGTGGATCAAAACCTTTTATCAAAGCTGTCCTAAAACCTAAAACCAAAATGCGTTCTTGTCTTAGGACAACTTTGATGAACGTTTTTGATCCACTTCAAATGTTGACTAATGAACAATAAATTGAAATTCAAGAAACAAATTTTTAACTAGAAATGCAAAGTTTGTCATTTTTAAAAGAGACAGACAGACAGACAGACAGACAGACAGAGAAAGATAGATAGATAGATAGATAGATAGATAGATAGACAGACAGATAGATAGATAGAGTACAAATTCGTACAACCTTACTCATAAATTCTTAGAATGTGAAAAATCTATGTATCTGTTATTGCAATGTTATCTCACAACCAATTCATATGTATTTTAAAAAATTTATATAACAAATTGTTAACTATAAAGGCAATGTTTGTAATCTTTGAAAAAGCCTTATGAACTCAGATAGATAGATAGATAGATAGATAGATAGATAGGTAGATAGGTAGATAGAGTTGACAGTAGCTATTGACTTCCATATGGAAAAAAAATACTATGGAAGTCAATGGTTACCTTCAACTGCTTGGTTACCAGCATTCTTCAAAATAAGCTCTTTTGTGTTCAATAGAAAAAAGAATATACAGTCCTGTATAAATGATGGCAGAATTTTCATTTTTGGGTGAACTATCCCTTTCAGTGGGCCAGAACTGCCTAAAATCTAAATAAACAAGAGTCTTGCTCATAGAACGCTATGTGGTGCACTGCTTCTTTAAGCCTGACCGCTGCCACATGAAACACATGTACCTAATAAAAGTGTGAAAGCTCTTTGAAATCGATCTAATCTGAGACAACAGACTGAGCAAAGCCTACAACATACGCAGACTTGAGCGGGATTTGCAGGCTGCTGAATTCCTGCAGCGAGACAGCTGCTCGCTACAGCGCATTCGAACCCACGGCGCTCAAGAGCTTTAATCACGGCAGTTCCAACACTTCATTCAGTCTCACTGTTGCTGAGCAACCCGTGAGCCAACCTGGTCCGTTCCGAGTGAGGGGATCGGCTGTCTATAAAGGGTCTGGCGGTTTATATTAATCAGCATGATGCCGTTAGATTCTTTCATTTTGATTAAGGTTCCTCCCCACCTCCTGACAGGTGGTCTGTCTGTCCCAGGCTGCCCTATTGTCCCGCAGTAATCACTCTCTGCCCTGGACATGTCAGAGAGGAATGGGGAACGGTCACCCCGGTGTGTGAAAGTCTGCAGTTTTTCTGCCAGGCCACTACGGGTGTTGTGTTTCGGCCGCCCTTGACTTCTCTCGCGTTTGTTTGTTTGCACTTAACCACTCATTATAGTGGGGATTTTATGATGCCACCCCCCAACTTTTTTACAGGCTCTTAATGAGGCGGGGTGAGAGAGAGCAGGGACATCTGGAAGCACAGCTGACATCCACTGAGTTTAAAATGGAGTTAAAGAATCAGACAGCACACAACTGAAGGGAGTCAATAAGTCAAAACGTATCCACCAGCTTAGCACAGATGTTCTAGCTTGCCAGTAATTCAACCTCAATAGCTACATGTGAAATCTGTTTGCTCTGATAATACTGAACTACTGAAGCTTTATAAGCTATACACTTTATTTATTAATATTTTTTGAGTTAGCTTATTTAGATATTGAGTTTTAAAGATTATTTCAAGTTTCAGTAACTTTATTTTTTTATATTTCTAAATAGCTTTAATTTATTTTTATTTAAATGTTAGTAATTTAAATAAAAATATTTAATTTTAAAAAGATTTTATTTCATATAAAAGTAGCCTACTATACTTTTATAAAACAGAAATATACTAAATAATAAATACTGTACTAAATAAATAAAAAATATTTCTTTCTATAAACTTTTTCTTTTCTTTTATTCTTTTCATTATATTTTTGTCAGAACAAAGTACATTGAAAGTATTCAGTGACAGAGGCACTTTGAAAGGCATCAATTTTTCACTTATTTCTTTTATTTTATTTAAGTTATATTTAAAATTTTCAGTAGTTTTTCTAGTTAAATGTAACCTGGTATACCGAAAGTCAGTGGGGTTCAGTGTCCAGTGACGTTCTTCAGAGTATCTATTTTTTGTTTTCCACAGAAAAAAGAAAGCCATGAAAATTTGGAATGACATGAGGGTAAGTAAGTGATAACAGAAGTGTCATTTTTGGTTGACCTTAAGTCTTTGTCTGGTTATTTTTTTGTTGGATCAGTGCATCAGTCAATAGAATGATGGCAAATCCAGTTTTGCTTTAATAACATAACTAAATGGCTAACATTGTACACTGGTATAGTTTGGTATCAAAAGAAATAGTACACACACATGCACAAGCAAGTGCATAGGCACATGAATGTACACACAGAGCCAATGTTGTGTGTATACGTGCAGTTGTTGCGTTCCTCGGCCAGAAGTTTTATATTTTCCACTTTTTCAGCATGAAGTTCAAACTGTGGAATGACTCTCTTTGGTGCTATTAGCTTACTTTATTTGACTGGGAATCATTCTAGCACAGAGAATACTGACAGGGTACTTAAACACAGAACTCTATAGAGGACAGAACTTGAGAAAAGGTCACGGAGGACAAAAAAAAAAAAACCCCTGAAAACACTGCCCTGATCTGAAAATTAAAGGGATAGTTCACCCAAAAATGAAAACTCTGTCATCATCTATTTAACAGTATGTTGTTCCAGATGCATGACTTTCTTTCTTTTTTCTGTGAAACACATAGATTTGACTCTTTCAGACTAGTTTTGTGAATTGGACAAACTGATTCATTCAGATCCGACTCAAAAGAACAATTCATGAATTGGGTATTGCATCGCTTCTCAAGACCTCTCACTAATGTACAGAGATTTTCTTCAAAAGTTCACCTTTTGTGTTCCATGGAAAACGTCATACAGGTTTGGAACGACATGAGGGTGAGTAAATGATGACAATTTTTTTCTTGAGTGAACTATTCCTTTAAAGAAGAAACTATGTTGTTAAAAAAAACATTATTTTGTTCCAGCCTTAAAATGTTAAAGACCTTATCAGTCTGCTGAAAAACAATGGAACATGAACTTTATTCAGAAAAAAACCTTTCCATTTGGTGTTTGCAATGGAAACTTGTGAAATGAAAAACAGACTAATTTCACCTCTTTGAATGTGCTGTGGCAGAACCACCTTTAATAATACCACATGATTGAGTGGAATGGAAATTTTCTGTCCCTAAAATGTCCATAAAATGAGCCCCCTGCCCATTACAAAGGAAACTGCACTGGGCACACTTGTGCCTGTTCAGCCACTGTTTTTTTTTTCATTATTTTTCCTTTTGCTTTCTCTCCGAGTTTCTCACTCCTTAAAGTTGGGCCTGGATGCCCTGTGAAAGCATGCTAATTAGGGTAAGTTGCTCTGCTATGATTTTGTCTGGGTCAGTTTTGGGTCAGTAACATCTTAAACCCTCCATCGCCACATTATAAACCCACATTAGTCAAGGTATTTCACAAAACCATGCAACTAATTGTGGCATGAAGCACTTTGCTAGAAAGTCTAAAGATATATATAAAAAATGAATTACATAACTTAGAGGTTTAAATAAATAGAAGGTGGATGTAAAACTAAATTGGAGATTGAATGACACATTAAATGTTATATTATGATAAACCTAATGATTGCTTTTTATTCATACCACAAACAAATCTAATTTTAAAATGTTGTTTAGTTGTCAATAATTAGCACCTTAAACAAAATTAAACGTGAATCAATATTCGTTCTCAAACAATGCAGGACCATAAAGATGCCTGTTTTAAATTAAGCCAGGACTTTTGGCCATTAAGTTACAAGATCTTTGTATTTCATAATCTGAAAGAAAAATAAAAGTGTTCAGAGTTGTTAAAACTCAGTGGCGCTAATTACATTCTTAAAAGCCCATCATATAAAAGTATACCAAAGACCTATAAAACAGTGTGATTCAAGGAATGTGTTTTTATTATCAAAACCTACCAAACAATTAAGACCAACATTGGTGGAAACTAATGGCCACAAGACTGGCCTCGCTAGGACTGAGTGACGTGACAGGGTGCTGACCGATCGCGACAGCACAAGGAAACACATGCGTGCCGTGTGTTGGGTACATGAGGTCCCGTAAAAAGCCCCTGCCTGACTGCTGATGTGGAGAATGGCGACTTTTGGCTGTTTATGGCGAGTGATAATAGCCCCTCCATAAAACAAACCCTGTGCTAATTATGCTGGTGGTCACACAACAGAACCTCAGCAGTAGCTCTAATGACTTACACTGTGTAAAGAAAGTAGACATAAATCCTATGGGACATGTTACAAACATTATCCAAACACAATCAAATATGTTTTATGTACATTGTTTTATATCAGCATATTGAGACTTAATATGAAAAAAATTATATACACACACACACACACACACACATATATATATATATATATATATATATATATATATGAAGTATCTCTTAAAGGTATTCCTAAAGGTATAGTTTTTGTAATATGCAGTGTACTGTGCAGAGAACTATATTTTCAAAGTGCAGATCATCTGGATTCAGATGGGAGGAAATATCTGCAGACTCTGCTGAAGAGAAAAAAGCTCTGATGATCTAACAGCATAATCTGTAAAATGGGGGCACTCTTTAAGCACGACCCGGAGATTAGCAATTTCCATTATAGATGACTCATGTTTATCTTATTTTTAAACTTACTGGAATTTTGTAATGGCCAACAGGTGGCAAAGAAAGAATGTGAGGAAAAAAGAGAGATAAATACATCTGCCTTTGGGGAAGGGATATATATATATATGTGTGTGTGTGTGTGTGTGTGTGTGTGAGAGAGTGTGATATACAGCAAAAAAAAAAATGAAATATATTATTTTCCAGCCAAAATAAATTTCAAATATACATAGACAACACATTTTAAATACTTTTTTAAATAATATATTATAAAAATTAAATTATATAAATATGTGATATATGGGCAAAAAAAAAAAAAAAATGTAATGACTTAAATATATTAAATATATCTACAACACATATTAAAGATAATATTTTAAAAAATATATAACAATTAAATTATATAAATATATAAATTATATATATATATACACATACATACATAATATATATTCTAACTTACGATAGAAGGTTTAAATGATAATAATATATTAATATATTTGAAGTAATATATGTGTTATGTATATTTGAAATGTATTTTGGCCAGAAAATAATATATTTAATTTTTTGCCATATATCACTACCATAGAGATGTACTATATATAGACCCCCTTGAGGTTCAGGCCAGTGTTATATCTGTTGCTTAGGAAGATGAATAAGAGCCAGGAAAACATAAATATGCAGTTACTTACTGACTAAGATTAGCAGCTAAGTTTGTAGTGCAGGTGGTCCTGGATCTAACTCCAGATACTGACTTGGAACAAAAGTATCCCTCTCGTTTTATCAAACACACAACTAACAAATTAACCGTGCTTGCCAGACTTCTCAAGTTTCTGGTTCACTCATTTCAACTTTACCAACAATACAGTTCAGAGCATCACCTATAGCCCTAATATGAGAGCCGTTCCTTATTTGGTTAGACGATCTCTTTTTCCATCCCTTATCCTGAAGGGTGCTTGGACCTCAGGACACTGCAGATAAAAGCCTGACTGGCCATAAAGACTTATTTATATTTTCTAGCATCAATAAAGTAATCATCCTCCAACTATTTAATCTACTAGATTTTAATGCCGGCTGTTAGGAGAAAGAGATTTATGAGCGCTGTGAGGTGTTTCGTGAGAATGGAAAAACACAGCCTTAACAGGGACCTGGCACGCCGCTCGTCCAAACCCTCAACTAAAGTCCTCTCTTTTCAATTTTACTGTGCACACAAAGCCCCAACAGGAATATTAGTCTATCCATCCATGGTCTGCTCCTCCCAGACATCCTCTTCTTGCCATACTCGCTGGTTCTGGTTGTAAAAGGCAGGCCTGTAAATATACTGTCAGCGGTTACAACTACAACAACAAAAGAGCTTTTACAGTGATGGAATGAAATACTGATACACCGTCTCCATCCACATGCTGCCCTGCATTTGCAAAAACATATACAACAAAAAATACTGACACTGGAGACACTGTTTTTGCTCATTACTTTTTCATTACGTTTGTACTGTTTCTACATTATTTACATCAAACAGCACACTGGGCATTCTGAATTCATACTCAATAATTGATCAAAAATTGATGAAAAAAAATATGATCATGTTTCATTTCATTATATAAAAACATGATGAATTAGCATGATATAAAACAATATAATGCTTATAAGTAAGAATTTTTGTAAGATCAGCAAAAAAAAGAAAAGAAATTAACATTTATTCAGCAACGATGCAGTAAATTGGTCAAAAGTGAAAGTAAAAACATTTATAATTTTACAAAAAATGCTGTTCTTTTGAACTTTCTATTCGTCAAAGAATCCTGGAAAAAAATATAAACAGCACATCTGTTTTTATCATTGATAATTATAAGAAATGAGCACCAAATCAGCATATTAGAATGATTTCTGAAGGATCATGTGACACTGACGACTAAAGCAATGACGCTTAAAATTCAATTTTCCTGCCATCACAGGAAAAATTGACATTTAAAATGACAATATTTACTGTATTTTTGATCAAATAACAGATAAACCTAAAATAACCAAATATAACAAAAGGCATTTAAAGTGATTCTCTCTTGTTATTATTGCTTGTGTTCCAATAACGAAGCCAGTACTCATTGTTATGTAAGCAATAAAAGCATGCAAGAGGGAATCATATTAAACTTACATTTGCATGTGCTTTAGGTTGCTGACCCTTAACACAGACATTCAAAGTTGGGTAAGGTTGTCAGTGAGCTGAAGTATTGCACATCATAGTAATGTATTCTGAGGTGCCAGAACATGACATACTGGTTAAATCAGTATCCTGAAAACTCACAGCATGAGATTCTGGGGGAAGTTTCTAAGGGTTTCTAAGCTGAGTCTGTGGCAAGCTGCAGTTTGCCCTTGTGGCAGCTTGTATTTCACACACTGTTTGAAGAAATTTAGAGTGAAAACAAGCCAACAAACACCAAAGCCCTACTGAACGACCACAAACACACACATTCTCTGCGCTACAGCTCTCCAACACCCCGCACAAAGGCAGACAATGCTGTCTCAGAGCTCCCATTGAGAACTGTCATCAGTCGGAAGCTCTGGTGATGACATTCACTCGGCGCAGAGAGAAAATGTACTGTTCCCCAGAGAAAGACGATAGAGAGAGAGAGAGAGGTTGAGAAAGTGAAGGATGAGGAGTGAGGAGAGGGTGAAAAGCAAGGGAGTGAGAGAAGTGGATAGAACGGATAATGAAGGAGAAATCAAAAGGGGACAAATAGGGATCAGCAGCTTTTCCCTGCTCACCTGTGTTCAAAGGCCAGGCTCTGGCCCATGCAGTCTCCCAGGGTCATGCCTCATTGGAAAACAAACATCCTGCCCGGCCCATGTGGCTTTTTATCTGCTCCCTTCCCTGCCTTCCCCTCCACCAGTGCAACCTGTAACCATATCCTACCTGCAGCGTATCCCTTACAGGCATTCATCAACATCAGCCATTAAAGCCTGTTCTGGGGAGACAAAAAAACCTAAATAGAATTTCGAGGTATAGGAAAAAATGTTATATTAGCTAATAGATAAAGGAACTGTAATGATTACGGGTCTTTTTTTTTTTTTTTTTTAGCAGTTCTTCTACTTTTAAGGAATGAATATTTGGGGAGGCAGGAAATGCAATTCATCAATTGATATCATTTCAATAATTTATGTGCCATTTAGAGTATTTTATTTTTTATTACATTTTTTGAAAAATGTCTCTTATGCTTACCAAGACTGCATTTATTTGATCAAAAATATATTAAAAGCAGTAATATTATGTAATATGAATACAATTTAAAATAACTATTTTCTGTGTTAATGTATTTTAAAATGTAATGTGAATTTTTAGTAACCTCTACTCTAGTCTTCAGTGTCACGTTGTCCTTCAGAAACCATTTTAATATGCTGATATGGTGTTCAAATGATTATTATCAGTGTTAAAAATGTGATCAATGTGATGGATCTTTTCAGGAGTATTTGATCAATAGAAAGTTCAAAGACAGCATTAATTTATAATAGAAATTATTGGTAACATTATTAATATGTCTTCACTTTTGATCAATTTTGTGCATTCTTGATGAGCAAAAGTAATAATTTCTTTTCAAGAAAGAGCACAGGACTGTATCAGAACTAGACGACACCAGCACCCTGCATTTAGCCAATTTCCGGAGAGACTTCCAAACTTTTACTTTGAATGAACAGCAATTACATGCCGGCTGGCACATCAGATAGAGAACCTCCTTGGGCAATGGAAAAGTGTCAGTCAGACTACATACAGATAGAGAGAGAGATGTTGGTACAAGAGGAACCAACTCTTCCTTTGTCCCTTTGTTCAATGGAGACTATTTTTATCTGCCAATACATATGTGAACATGTATAGGAAGCCATACTCAACATCTGGTCAACAATAAATCTTTACATCTTGAAAGAAATTATTACAAACTAGAAAAGTTGTTATGAGTAGTTGGTACAGTGATAAGATGTTTTGGAAGAAACTGCAGTCAGAAATTTTCAATGGATGTCTATATAGTTGATCATCAGAAAAATGCTACTTTAATCAGACAGTTAAAACAGGCTGCTGGAATTCTGCTGGATATAGCTTGAGAGAAAGGTTTAGAATTTTCATCTCTTTCTACAATAACAGTATATACATTTTTTACTATGTATTTAAAAAAAGTCTGTTTGTGACTGTAGATTTTATTTTAAAGATTTTAAAAGAGTTTGTGAATTTCGTCTCTATGCTGTTCATGTTCTCCTGTGTTGTACAGGTGATGGCAAAACCATGAGTCACACACTGAACAATAGACCAACAAGAACTCAGGAATGCTAAACATTTTTTCTAGACCAAACAGTATTTTCAGTACTGGGGGGTTTTCAGGAATCTCACCAACACCAGCTCAATTAAAATGGAAAATTAGTTGAAAATACTTTTTTTTTTTTTTTTTTAGTGTCAAAGCTAAAATTTATTTGTTGCATGCATGTGGGTTATCAAAGAAAGAAATGCAAGAAAACCTCCTCACTTACATTCTTTAAAAGCAAAAATTTGACCATGCAAAAAAATAAAAAGTAAATAAATAAATAAATAAATTATTGAATTAATTAATAGATAAAATTATATATACTGTTTAAATGGGTCTGAAAGATTTTCTTTAAAACAAGTACTTTTATTACTTACTTTTACATACTTTTATTCAACAAGGATGCATTAAATTAATCAAAAGGGACAGTAAAGTCATTTATAATATTACAAAAGTTGTTTATTTCAAATAAATGCTGTTCTTTTGAACTTTCCATTCATCAAGAATCCTGAATTTCTTTTTTTTTTTTTTACAGTTTTTACAAACATATTAATCGATTGACTAAGAAATGTTAATTGAGCACCAAGTCAGCATATTAAAATGATTTCTGAAGGGACACTGAAGACTGGAGAAATGGCTGCTGAAAATTCAGCTTTGACATCACAGGAATAAATTTCATTGTACAGTATATTAACAAAGAAAAGAGTTACTTTAAATTGTAATAATATTTTAAAATATTGCTATTTTTACAGTATTTTTTATCAAATAAATGCAGCCTTGGTGAACATAAAAGTCTTCTTAAAGAATTACAGAATTCTTAAATCTTACAGACCCCAATCTTTTGAAAGATAGCCGTATATGGCAGCTATTTTGATGGATAGCATTAGCCCTATTTGCTCTAAAAAGCTCTGACCCAGAGGACTTTATCGGGCAAGAGGTGTGCAGGCATTTTTTTTTTTGTTGTGTATATGGGTTTGATGTGTGTGTGTTTGCTGTGGGGCCATTCCTTCACCCGCATGAGTGCAAAGCAGATTATGATGCCCCCATCAAACTTTACACCTTCTTTACCCCACCACGCTCTTTTGCCTTTCCTCTCTAAACATCTTCAGCAAAGTTGCAACAGATCCAAAATTCTTTTGTGCCCTAAGTGAACCAAACTAATGTTGTTTGGGTCTGGATATGGACAGGCTGCCTTTCCAGTATCAATAATAAACAATATGAATCAGTAATAACCACTCATTATACACAATACAGTTTGAATAATCACCACCGATGAAAACAAAGCTTCAATGGTTTGAGGAAGCATTCCTTCCGCTGATGTATGTACTCAACAGACCAGATGTAATTGGTTGTAGTTAACGTGGTTGGCCTGAATCAGTGCACTGCTGTGGCCACAGATAAGGAGTTCTACCATCCACCCATATTCCCCCATTTCCCATACTTTCACTGGGCCAGACAGAGGGCTCTGATTGGCTGAGCTGATAGTCCTAGGCCATGCTTTTCACAATACTACTTTTATCTTTCTATCTCATACAATTTGCCTTGTTCAGTACCTGCAAGCAAAATCAAAGCTACAGACCCAACTGTGGTGTCAGCAATATAATAATTTACCTTTGTTCTTAAGTTGTGAAGCATTATGAAATTACATATGGAAACCAATCCTATTTGACCTCTCTAAACTGAATTTTTGCTAAAAATAAATGTACAGTCAACTGGTTATCATCATAAATTTCAAAAGGGTGATCAGGACCTCAACTAGGTTACTCAGACAAACAAACAAACAACTTACCTACTTACCTACCTACCAACCATCCATCCAACCATCCATTCATCCAACTGACTGACCGAACAAATGAACAAACAAACAAACAACTTACCTATCTACTACCAATCATTCATTCAATCAACCTAACAAATGAATGAACAAACAACTTACCTATACCTACCAACCATTCATACGACTGAACAAATGAACAAACAAACAAATGAATGAACGAACAAACAATTTACCTGCCTACCTACCAACCAACCGAGTTAACTAGCGAACAAACAACTTACCTACTACCTACCAACCAAACATCCATCCATCCATCCATCCATTCAACCAACCAACCAACCAAAAGAATGAACGAACAAACAAACAACTTACCTACCAACCAACCAGCCATCCAACTGACCAAACGAATGAATGAACGAACAAACAAACAAACAAACAAACAACTTAACTACCTACCTAGCAACTATCCAAAACACCAACTGACCGAACGAATGAATAAATAAACGAACGAACGAACGAACAAACAAACAAACAAACAACTTACCTACCTACCAACCAACCAAATGAACGAACAAACGATCGAACTTACCTATCAACCATCCATCCATTCATCTATCCAACTACCCAAATGAATGAACAAATAAACAAATCTATCCAACCCGAACGAATGAACAAATGAACTAACAAACAAACGGCATTCAAAAGTCTGAGATCATTATTGAAAATGCTTTTCTTTGCATTAGAATTTATCTAAACAACAGTTTGAGTTGAAAGTTGAACTGAAAAATTTACATTCCTCTAACTTTTGCTTTAATGAAAGCAGCACTCAAGCTGCATGAACTGCCCAAGCTATTGTCAAAAATGTTCTTATTAGTGACCTAGAAATAGTGCAGAATCTTACATTTTTTTATTCATTTTATGTCATCATGTTCCTTTGTTTGGATAGCAAATCTGTCAATTATTACGGTGGCCGAGAGAGCTCAACGCGCTGCAACTTCAGAAAACACATGCAAATAGAAAAAAACACCAGCAAATTAAGAAAACATCTTCATCATTCAGGTTGTGAATACGTGCACACTCTCAAATGTTCAGATGTCTGATGGGGCCTCAAAGAGACAAAACACAAAAGCAAAACAGAAAAAAGGAACTTACATTACAGTGTCAGTGTATCTCTCTGGATCTGTTTATTTCTGCTCTGTGTTGAAAGGAAATCTTCCATCTGATCTGGGCAGTAAAATCTGTTCTCACAGGGGAAGCTGAGTTTTTATCTGTCAAAGATTTACACAGAGAGTTTCAGAGACATGTTCTGTGTTAAGTGCTGTGATTGATAAGGACTCAAATCTATGTTTGTTTCTGGCGTGTGTGTCTAGGCCAAGAGTTTTCCAAGTAAGATAAATCACAATCTGTTTTTATTTTGTAGAAATATTCCACGAAATAAAAATATTTTTCTTAATCAGTATTTTGTCTTGTTTTCCAGTAAAAACATCCTTAAAACAAGATGTATTACATCATAAGCAAAGCTGGTTTGAGAGAAAATATAAGTTAAGTTAATTTTTTTTTACCCACTCCATAATTTATTTTCTTGAGTAATGCATAAATATAATACAATTTTGAGAGGTTTCTGCTTAAAACAAGACAAAAATATTTCAAAATTAAACAGTTTACAATCATATATATCACTGTAAGAAAAAATCAGTAGAAAAATGGATAATGTCCTGTCAGAAAATTACCAGTACATTTTTCATTAAATTTACAGACCCTAAAACACTACACAATGCAATGCATAATTAAAAAAAAGAAATGGAAAAAGAAAATTTATTTATATTAACACAATATATTGGACCATAGTTTTATGGACTTTAATTTGACCTCTTAACATTGTGTTTCTGCTTAAAAATATTTCACAGGTATATGATTTACAATCATATATTTTAATCACATCATCATATTCATATTTATGTATTACAATCATATCATTATATACATATTTTTACTGTAAGAAAAGACTGATATTGAAGTTTTTTTTAAGAAGCAATCCTGAACTAAACTTTAAATAGAAAAAATCAATACCATCCATCCCACAGCAAACAGTTCCAAGTGTGGGTGCTAACACAGTGAAAGTGGCAACGAGCAAAGAAAGAAAGGAAAACAGGGGTCAAAATAACACCTTTCCAGCTCTTCAGAGAGACATTCTGGGACTGAAAGAGAAGACCACGTCCTAAAGCTGTTTGTTTTCAAACTTGTGACGGCTGCATACATTCCTGCACGGCTCCTCACTCAGCCTCGGGGCTTTAGGTACACAATCAGAGTCACTGTTCCATCGCTCTTATCGCAGCAAGAGCACACAGAACCGCCTCACCTCCTCTCCCACAGCCCAAACACACACTATATTCACCCAGCGTGTCGGTCGTGCCAGCCTCTGACCTGTGGGCATGTCCTCCGCCTGCAGCGCTCATGCGGGCACCTGCTGTCATTTTCTCCATCATCAGCACTGTCACAGATGTCATTCTTGAGATCTGTCTATCTGTTCGTCCATCCATCCATCCATCCATCCATCAGCCTATCTATTTGTTCATCTATATATCCATCCATCGGTCTATCTATCTGTTTGTCCATCCATCCATCGGTCTATCTGTCTGTTTATCCATCCATCCATCCATCCACCCACAGATAGATAGCTAAATAGATAGATAGATATGTATGTGCTATCTATCTGTTCATCCATCCATCCATTCATCCATCCATTAGTCTATCAGTCTGTCTGTTTGTCCGTCCGTCCGTCCATCCATCCATCCGTCAGTCTATCTATTTGTTTGTCAATCCATCCATCCATCCATCCATTCGTCAGTCTATCTGTTTGTCCATCCATCCATCTGTCTATCTCTCTGTTTATCCATCCATCTGTCAGTCTATCTATCTGTTCATCCATCCATCCATCCGTCGGTCTATCCATCCATCCATCCATCCATCGATAGATAGATAAATAGAAAGATAGATAGAAAGATAGATAGATAGATAGATAGATATGCCTTAACAACTGATTATCAATGCCATAGCAATAACTCACATGCTTTTCAGATTCAAGAAAATCTTGATTAGCACTAGTTTTTTTTTTTGTTTTTTTTTTCCAGTTGTTGATGTTATGACCTATTATAAACTCTTCTGGCTTTATTTCTTTCCACATGAGAGAAGACATCACATGGCTCACACGCAAGCCCACTGACATTCGGAATGATTCCTATCGCAAGTGTTCCATAAAACCAGTCCCATCTTTAGAAAGATTCAAGGGAGGAAAACAGAGGGGGAGAGGGAGAGATGTTCCTCAGGATCAGACACTGAATCAGCTCCTGACTGCTGAGCAGAACCGCTGTGCGGTTTGGTAAATGGATATCTGCATCAAATTCAAAGCAGGTACAGTGCATGGGAGAAAGACTCATGCCAAACTAATAACCAGCAACAAAATGTGTGTGGTTGCACTCAGGAAATCAGTACTGAACGGTATATTTAGGTCAAGATAAGGAGACCAAAATGCTTGCTTAAGGGCATGAAGTTCAATACATCTTTGGAGAGCGCACGGATCTCGGCAGCCAGCTAAGGAAGCGTCTGAGAATGCATGACTCACCCACAGCATGCATTGTTTTCTCAGTTTTTTCCCCCCTTATTGCAGTTTAAATCAATTACACACCCAAAATAGTATTGGTTGAACTTAATTTAGTTTTGGACACTGATTCCAAACATTGGAAATGGGTTTTCTTAACATTAAATTAAACAGTGACCTTGTATGCCTTGTGTAGGAGAAACCCAAATGGATTGAGAAAATACAATAAAATTTGACGTCAAAGTAACCCAACTTTTGCAGTCAACTAGGAGTGAGCAACAGTGCAGATAGACTTACTGAACCAAGAAAACAAACATACAGTCTTTCAAACATACAGACTCATAATGTTTGACTCGTGCATTGAGAACCAATGAGTGAGTTGAGCACTTGAAGTGAAGTGATTGTCATTACACATTTGAAATTGAATTCTATTTAAGACATAACATTAAAAGATAAATAATACAAATAAATATGAAATAACTTATAAACTTGTATAAAAAAAATGAAATTATTAATTAAGAAATTAATATTTATTAATTACATTTAATATATCATTTATTTAAATTAATATTATTTATATTTTAAATTATTTACTTTTTTTCAGTAATTCAGATTTTTGTTTTTCTTTAGTCTAGTTTTGTGACCCAAATGTATACTTCAGATGTGATTGCTGGAAATTTTCCAGTATGTTCAATTGTGAAAGGTTGACAAAGGTAAGGAAAGAATGCCTAAATGCAATTTCCAAAGCAGAGATCACATTCTTCTTCAAGCATTAACTTCATCTTCCTCTGCACAGAGCTCAAGCAGCGCTCTATGTCCTGTCCCAGAAACACAGCCCATATGGGTCAGCTCCATCAGCTGGAATTTGGGATAGAAAAAAAGGTATAACCGAATGCATTTTTAATTTCATGTGGCCAGTCTCTCTGATCCACTGGCCATGTGTCGAATGTATCCCTTCTTATACTTGCTGAGAATTCATACTGGATCTATATCAAATTCTTTTGAAAATGATGCACAGAGCACATGCCAGCCGAGAGCAGACTCTGGAGTCTCAGTTTGCAAAATTGCAAGCAGGTGTTTGTTCGTCATTCCCCTCTTTAGCTCACTTCAGAATGCCTCTATTTCTATAATAATTGCTGCATTTAAGCTCAACTTGCATCAAGCTCCACAAGCTTTCGTTTCATGCTGCTGGTCGTAAACACGAGAACGCCGTAATGCTGTTTCTTGGATCTAGTGTATAAGGTGGCCATAAATGAAGCCTGGTTTCCTCCACACTTCCTGTAGTAAAGAACAGTCATCGTTTTTGGCACGGAGAAACCAAGGGGGGAATGTGAGGGAGCAACACGCCGTTTAATGCGAGACCTGACAAATACTATGATGATTTACTCTGAAACAGATCTGGAATAAGAGGGCGCATTCTATAGGTTTTATAATGCACTAAACACCCACATGCGCACACCGCTGGATATTGTTAGTGTAAACAGCATAAAGAGAAGGGGTTTACGACTGCACCATGTGTGCTTTAGAGGGGTTAATCCAACTCTTGCTCTAATGGATGCTGGTTCTCTATGATAGACCAGACATGGAGGTGCGGCCCCTAATGCAGGTGAGGAAAGGCTGGGGCCCCTTTGAACAGGTTCTTTAAGGTTATACTGAAAGAAAGCAGAGAAGAAAGAAGCGCCATCCTATTCAGACTGTTCAACTGACTGTGGAAAACACAAAGTGCCAAAAAATGAAAATTCTGTCATCATGTACTCACCATCATGTTGTTCCAAACCCATAAGACTTTGATTAATCTTCAAAACACAAGTTAAAGGATTAGTTCACTTCCAGAATAAAAATGTCCTGATAATTTACTCACCCCCATGTCATCCAAGATGTTCATGTCTTTCTTTCTTCAATCAAAAAGTAATTAAGGTTTTTGAGGAAAACATTCCAGCATTTTTCTCTATATAGAGAACTTCAATGGGAGCCAATGGGTTGAAGGACCAAAATGCAGCTTCAAAGTGCTCTACAAAGACTAAATTAAACACCTTTACAAAAAAGGTAAAACAACAATGTCGTATGATTTTGAACTAGTTTGGTACTACTTCTGCCTACGTCATGTGTGACCTTTCCATCGTGACAGCGTAATACATCAAGTTGTGGACACACAACGCAGAGCTAGTGTAAGATGAGCATTTGTGGCTAAAAAGTATATATGTGTATATATATATGACCAATTGTTTCGCTAGATAAGACCCTTATTTCTCAGCTGGGATAGAGTAGAGCCCTTTGAAGCTGCATTGAAACTGCAATTTGGACCTTCAACATGTTGGGTCTCTGTTGAAGTACATTATATGGAGAAAAATCCTAGAATGTTTGTCAAAAACCTTAATTTCTTTTTGACTGAAGAAAGAAAGACATGAACATCTTGGATGACATGGGGGTGAGTAAATTATCAGGAATGCTTTATTCTGGAAGTGAAGTTATCCTTTAAGATATTAAATGAAATGAACGTACGGGTGACCAAAACCTAGAAGATCCAAAAAGGTCACAAAGCCGTTGAAGATGAATCCACATGAATCATGCAGTTCAAGTCTTGTGAAGAGATTTGATCCTTTATTTGATGAACAGATTGATTTGAGCCTTTTACTCACATCTATACAATGATCAACACACATACATAAAGCACATCACATATAAACACAGAAGCTCAAACCTGGATGCTCCATTCATGTGGAATCGTTTTACAACACCTTTACGACCTTTTTAGTTTTGGTTAGCTAGACAAAAACCTCTCAGGTTTTCTTAAACATATTGTAAGTTGTGTTTTGAAGATTAACCACAGTATTATGGGTCTGGAACGCCACAAAGGTGAGTAAATATTGTCAGAATTTTCACTTTGTCTGTTTAAAACTTTTAGAAACTCTGTTATTTACTCAATAACCTGGGTATGGATGTCTCAGAAGTCGAGAAGTAGGCCTACTACTCGAAAGCCGTTTCACACTTTAACACCCTACAGCTGTGGTTTGAGGAGGGGTTCCTCCACCTTTGAGAGTTCCTCACATCGCCTGAGGCTGCTGAGTGGGTGGAGCGCTGAAAACATAAGGGATCAAAGTCATGCTGTTGTGTACACACGGCAAGACAAAACTGACAAACATACGCTTCATCTGAACCCAAGACAAACTGAACTAGCCACACTCTCGTTTCTCTTGCTTTTATTCTCTTAAAGGGACAGTTTAATCAAAAATGAAAATGTTGTCATTTATTTACTTACGTCATGTTGTTCCAAACCCCTATGTTTTGGAAAAAAGAAAAAAAAAAAACTTAACGCAGCTGTTTTCTATAAAATTACTGTTCATAGTGATTGGGTCTGTAAAAACATAAGCTATATTACAAGTCTTCTGAAGCCAGCAACTTGTTGACGTTAAACCTGCGTCACTGGAACCCTATATGAGAACAGTGATGAAGAGGAATGAATAACTGCAAATGAACGATTGAGTGATTTACTTCATTTATTTCAGTCTGTTTGTCACATAAATCTATATCACAGTGCTTTAGAAGACTGGAATGAATTTGGAATGTAGCACACAAGATAAATGAATAATTTCAGTGCTACTTTAATTGCTTTTGGAGCTGCGTGAAGTCAAAATTCACCTTGTGCTCCACAGAAGAAACCACGTCATACAGGTTTTGTATTAGATGAGGGTAAGTAAATGATAAATTTTTTTGGGTGAACTATTCATTGTGAAACAGAAGTAATTAAAAAAACGTATTACAGACATACTTTAAGCCAATATACTTAAGTGCAAACTCAAAGCAATGTTTTCTGTTCCTTAATTGTCTTCCTTAAATGAAATTAACTGAACTTCAGAGGTCATGTCAGGTTTGAAGTACTCAATTAATTACATTCAAGCACACTTCTTTTTCACAAGGCATTTCAGGTGTTAATGCCCAAAGCACAGAGATTTCATCTTGTAAGATTTAGAGAAAAAACAAAAATAATCTCTACAATCATTATGCCTAAGACTATAGACAGTGATATAACCCAACATGACACTGTTTTCTACATCTTTTCATGCTAAACTTGTGAGAGTATAGAAGGCAAAGGGGAGTCAAAGTGTTCTCATGACTCCTGAAGGACACAAACAGCCCCTTTGCTCTCAGATAAGTGAGTCTGTCTCGTGCTAAAGACACCTGCTCCCCAGGCACAAACAGACACTGGTACACATCTCAACCACCAATTTGTCTACACATATCTGGAAAAGGCTTGTAAGAACTGAAGCCAAATCTCTTGGATTTGGAATCCCTGTGTCTTTTTTTTTTTTAAACCTCCGGCTAGATTGATGGTTAACGTAAGTGCTCTCGTTTCCTGAAGTTATTAAACACATTTATCAAGCATCTCGCGATTGTTAGGAGGAGACGGACAGAAAAAGGGGCTTAAGTGCTGGCATGCTGCGTGACGTAATTAAAGAGCGTTTAACGAGCTGCAAAAACTTCTCCCGCAGCCCGCGCTCTCTCATCACACCCTCTCCACCGGAGACGCCCAATCAGAGTGTTTGTGTGTTTTAGAGCACTGTGTGACTGCATCAGTCTTAGGTCATTCTTTGGATGGGCACCTCACATGTGGCGCTCAATGCTGAGTAAGGTTTGATTACCAACTTGGCATACTGAAGTACAGGTGCTGGGTGGGCTAATAAAGCCTTTCTGCCAGGACTTCAGAGCAGTGAATTTAGATTTGTTCTCTTTTTCCTATGAGCACTGCTAGATTTATTCACATTACATTTATTCATTTGGCAGACGATTTTATACAACTTAAATTTATTATGCAAATCTATTTGCTTTCCTAGTGTGTGTTTCTGGTCTTATTGTGGACCGTTAATCACTGCATGTTATTTTGAGGAAAGTCATTAAGATATAACTTGTTCTATCAATGGCATCATGGCTGAAGAATTTGTTTTTAATATTTTGCCAATAGTTAATGCATTAATTTAATGCTGAATAAAGCAATGAATGTTACTGAATAAAAGTAATTAACACTCCATCTTTATAGCCTTCACAACTTTTGATTTTCACACAATTTGAATGTATTAAAAGCACATCAAACATGATAGCTTTAGAAATTAAAAAACTGGTCATATTATACAGTGTATATATATATATATATATATATATATATATATATAAGGTTATCTGTATACTTCACCATATAGACTTTTTTAACAATACAAAATATGCAATAATTGTCAATGCATTAAAAATGCTTCAATTTCTAATATTGTCTATGCAAACATACCGAAATGTACATTTGCTACAACCACACTTTACATATGAATACGTATTATGATTACTAATGAGAAGTAAACTCTATTTTAACCTCTGTATTTTTAAGGAGAGCTCCTTTTGGGAGGATTCTATTTATTTAAAGACGTACTATCAAAAAAGAAATGAGAAATGAGGTCTTCAAAGACATGTCACAGATACACGTTAAATGAGATAAGGTAATTTATCTTGTTAAGAAGAAATAAGATAATGCCTCCATTTTTGTAAGCAAATTCGTCTTTAATCAAATTCGTCCTCACATTTCCTGTGGTATTTTGTGAAATGCACTGTTTAGTTAACAGTTACACAACAGAGCTGTCTATCACCATGCTGTCATGTGTCCTGCGGCCCCCGATGCCTGTGTAAACGGGAGACCGGGATACTGAAACCTGACCTGAGATCAGTGTAATATTAATGAGTGTGTGAGTGGTGACCTCTGCTCTCTATTTGTAGCTCCCTCATAGACTGCTTCTCATTTGCCCTGCAATGCTGCTGCCCATCCGCCACACAATCCCAGACATTCCACGTGCAATTTATGGATTTTATTAAACCTCTCAAGATGTATGCCCTTGGCACTGTTCGGAAACTTCAGTCTGGCAGCATCTAAAAGAAGACCTATCCCCCATTTCTCCCCATCTTCTGCATTCACACAAGGTTCCGTCTGAATATTTCATTGCGGTCTGTTTTAGACAGCGGTGCTGCTCGAATTGAGAGAAAAGCCTATGTTGGAAAGGGATTTCTAAAGCCTCTACTTCATTCTGGAAATTCAGCAGGACGTTGCCAACCAATGCCAGCAGGATCAACTTCTGTTCACACTTGGACAAATATACTAGATTTATACAGTTTTTTTAATTGCCACATGTTTAATGGTTTTTCTTGGACCACTTCAAGCTTCTAACGCTTTCCCTGCGTCACTTTTCCAAAGCTTTCACTGCAATCATGGAGATTTTCTGCTCTCCACAGCCTTTGATGCCCAGTGCTTTAGTACAAAATTCACAGTAAGTTTAAATCTGGGGCATAGCAACCATTTTAACCACTCGCCTCAATATTTGGGTAATAATCATTATATTTTAGTAATTTTTAACAGTTTTCCTGTCCACAGGGCAAAGAAAAAAATAGCTGGCTGAATAAATGACATTAAGCAAAACCACGGGTAAGTGAATGAACCCACAACCTGTGTTACTAGGTGAACATTAGGCTAAAATAAATAAATAAATAAACAAAAATAAGCAGCAGAAGAGTTTTCAACATTGCTAATAAGAAGAAATGTTTATTGAGCACCAGATCTGCATATTAAAATGATTTATGATGGACACCGAAAACATAGTACGTAATGGCTGCTGATTTTAACATACATATAAAAATAGAAAAACTTTTTTTTTTAAATAATATTTCACAATATTACTGTTTTTACTGCAATTTTGAATACATTTTTATATTCATAGTATTCATATTTTAAAATGTTTTCAATTAAAATTACAAGTATGCAAAACAGAATGCAAACTGAAATAATAAACTTAAATCATCAGAATTCTGTCAGATTTGCTGAAGTACTATATATGACAATGCATGTTTGAATTGCATCAAATTAGATGCATGATATATACACTGTTGGGGAAAGTTACTTTTAAAAGCAAGTCCCTAAAAAGTAACTAATTAAGTTACTTTTTATGGAAAGTAATACATTACGTTACTTTTGAGTTACTTTTTAAATCTGGACAGGGCTTGCTTGCTTGTTTTTAATATAAAAAGTTCTTCTTTTACAAATGTAAAAGCCCTTTTTACAACAAAAGTGATGTAAATTCATGTCTGTACAGTAGTGGGTACAGCTCAAATAAATTGCATGAAGAATATTACACAGGAGAAGAAAGTTCAACACTATTCAGCAATAACAAAAATGAAACAAATGTGTCATTTTTGCTTAGTATGGTTGAACTGGACCATCGAAGGTCAGTAGCACAGACATTGGTTAATAAAATGGGGTTAAACACATAAATGATATGTGTCTCATTTAACATATTTAATTATTGCAGGTTTGTATAATATTCTGAGTTTGCATTTGATGGTTTTTATTCATTTTGAGGAATACAGAATCTGTTTTTGTGCAGGTGAGATGAGTAAATACATGTTTATATTTAGTCTTTATACTTACAGTAAGCATCATGTTTACAGTAAGCATCACGTTCACACAGCACGCACACAACGCCTCTGAAATTGTTCCCGATTTCTCTCAACTTGGCAACACGAGAGCTGTCAGTCAAGGCATGAGAAACAAAGTAACTGGTGATACTTATTTGAAAAAGTAACTCAGATATTTCCTTCTACATAAAAAAGTAACAAGTTATTTTACTAGTTACTTTAAAAAAAGGAATCTGATTATGTGACTCAAGTTACTTGTAATGCATCACCCCATCACTGCATATATAGCCTACATACAAGTTATCTGTTATTTAATGCAAATGTCGATAATTTTTTAAAGCATTTGCTACTTGCTATACTTGTAGACTATGCTCAGATTTGTAGACTGCTTGCTTGTAGAGTTTGAATGCTGTAACTTGTTAATAACAGTACTAATATAAATACATGCAGCTTACGTGTGACACAGGCCAGAGAGAAAGAAAGAAAGAGATAAGTGAAGTGAGAGAGAGGGAGAGCAGATATAGCTATTGTCTCAGGCACTGAGAATGTGAACATTATGATCCCTGACAACGTTTTTCAGGGGAAGCGCAGCAGGTTTACAGGTGTTTACTTGTACTGACAAAGGAGCAGAAGGTTCCAGCAAACCATTACAAAACTCCCTTGAAGCCTCACGTGTAGGTGGCTCTCCAAAAACCCGGCCAGCAACCTTTGATCTACCACCTGACTTACAACAAACCTGATACAAAATTCAACAAGGAGGATTTCGGAGCAATGATATTTTAAAGTTGGTGGGACCAGCTACTACAATTTGACAAAAACAGAACTGACGAAATGTCATTGCAAAAAAAAAAAAAAACATGGATTAACATGGAAGATATGTTTTATCATGTTGCACCTAGTTAACATGGTGATACATGATATATTATATGGTTACTCAATGGTGAAAAATGAATATTCCAAATAAATGCACTGGCCAAAATGTGCCAATATGTGTTTCCCAGAGCCTTTCTCCTCAGCTGGCCTTAGTTGAGCTCATGAGAAGCTGTTCATCAATGAACAGAACCTTCTCCCCAGTCAAACCACAATCACAGACACATGTAGAGCCTTAAATGCATTAACCTTCAAGTGCAGTGACAGAAAACCACTTCCTCGAGCGCCCACTGCCCGTCGCACGCTCTCAAAGCAAGAGAACAACTGAAACCCGGATGGGCTAAACCGATGACAGATATCATTTAGAGCCGTGACACAAACTCAACAGTAGTCATACGGCTCTGTCAAGCCCTGCACAACATCTTACTAATGCTGCAGACATGAGAGTTTAGTAAGTACAAATGAACACAACTGGACGCATTGCACTTGGGATATTTGATATGAATGGTTGCAGGCAAATCTTGCGCAATATTGACGGGATGACGGCCGTACAGAAGTTTCCAATCAAGTCTCTGTTCTGACAAAACAGATTTGTTTTGGGGGGAAAATTACAAATAGTAAACATTCAGTTTGATTTACATGGACACAAAGGACTATGACTCAAGTAGGAAAGGTTTTATATTTAAAAAGAAATGTCACTAAGGTCCAAATGGAAACACTCTCAACTTTGTAGAGGATGTTCCTGGGAATCAATTTCTTCAGAGAAAGCTATTATTCTTTTTACAGTGACCACAGACTGTAAAGCTCAAAAAAGTACCATAAAAGTGGCCTATGACTATTTTCTAAGTCTAACGAAAGTCATACGATAGCTTTGTGCGGGGAACACACCGAAATTTAAGCCGTTATGTACGGTGGTTTAATCTCAATTTTCTGTATGGCCTTTTAGGTTCCATTCCTTTGTTAGCATGTCATTTGATAGGCCTTTCATACATTACATCAGAATCAGTCACAAATGAGATACAGTACACATATGACTTCAGTTAACGTGAAAATGCAACTTGTGTGTTTATGTTAACACATACCAAGGCAGCGGTCTCTTTAAGAATTATTGCTATGGTAATTGCAATATTTTTTCACTGCTATAAACACTTCTCATGGTGACGTGTTACTGAAAATGACTACGATTTTCACTTTTGGGCCAGCTTTTTCCATGCTATTCTGACTCAAGCAAACACAAGCGGTTTCAGTGCTTTGGTGAGCAGTAAACAACACCAATGAGTGACATTGTTTCACCCTGTGCCAGCGACATTTCCTCTGAACTGCTCAAGCAGGGAGTGTGTTGAGCTGGAGATTAGTGGATCTCAACTGGTGGGTCATGGGCTAAAAATGAATAATATATAACATGAATAATAAAGATAAATAATAAAGATGAATAATTATGCATAGATACACTCTTAAAAATAAAGCTTCCTTATTGGCATCAATGGTTCTATAAAGAACATTAAACATCCATGGAAACTTTCAAATGCAGAAAAGGTTCTTTATAGTCAAAAAAGGTTCTTTAGATTTTTAAAATGTTTCTATTTTGTTTCAAAAAATTTCAAAATGGTTCTGTTGAATGGTTTGTTGACTTCTTAATATTTATGTCAGTTAGTAAAAATACAATGTTAGCTCAGGTCCATTAAATAATATTATCAAATACAACTTTAGAATTTAATAATGTATTAGTAAATGCTGAAATGAACATTAACTGAGATTAATAAATATATTTTCATTGTTAGTTTATGTTAACTAATGTATAGTTAACTAATGCTAACAAATGGAACCTTATTAAAGTCTCACCAATCAATGTAAAAAATGTAATAATTTAACTGAAAAAAATATTCCAGATTATAATTTACATACTTTAATTTAACCCCCCCCCATTTTTCCCCAGAGGACTTGTACATAGGAGGATGCTCATTAACAAACCACTGATTTGACTTTACTTCAAAAGATGAATAAATAAAAACAAATGAATAAATTACTGCAGCTCAAAACTTCAAAACAAAAGGCCTTGTGCTGGGCAAGTGGATGTCTTGTTTAACAGTCTTAAAGTGTCTGAGGGTGGAAATTTCCTTTAAGGGTTCATGCTAGTGATAAACTTGTTTACAAAGTTTCATAAAAATACATCTAAAGCCTTTTGAATGTGCATGTGGTTGAGCGGGGAGAAATTAAACATTTGGTCAGGAAGTATCATCAGGTCCTCAAGCCATGCGCTCTAGACGGAGGTCTACTTGCATGCAACACTAAAACAGATTACCTTAAACTTTAATGACAGAGAACTCCACGAAACCTCAGCTCACGCACATGTGATTGACTCACAACATGATGGATTGTTCTTTGATTTAGCACTAAAAATGCAGGTACTGAAACTTTTATTTCATTCATCGTCACTGAAATTACAAACAGATCTCAGATGTGCACGCAAGTCTCCTTCTCCTCAGCCTTGTTTATATCCTTTAATCTATTTGATTTGTATGCTATCATTTCATTTTCCTAAATCTGCTTGTCTCTGGGATTTAAGCACACCATTAGAACACATCAAAGATATTTCGACCTGGACGCATGTATTGACATGTGCTGTCTGACCTCAGAGGCTATTACCATGGTGGTTTAGACTGCTGCCGCATTCTCATTAGGCTGCGTGATGAAAGCAAAGTCTCCTAGACTTACAGGACATTAGAGAGAGTCCAATCCATGAGCTAAACAAGTGTACTCTCATTTATCATGAACCACCTCACAAACTAGACAACAGCAAGTTAATCAGAATACCGAGCTGTTGTTGTGTGATGAGCATATTGTTTTCAAAAAAATCCAACAGATGCTATGTTTCATATTAGTGAGATATTTGAAAAGAGATGACTGTCAGCGCATTAAAAAAAGTGAGGAAGATCTCTCGTTTTCCAAATCTAATCTAATCTATCTGTCTGTCTATCTATTTATCTGCATGTGTGTAGTATTTAATTTCATATAACTATATTTGTTGATGTTATGAATTATCATTATTAAAATATTAAAAGTTATTATTATTATTATTATTAAACATGTTAAATCAGTTTATAATTGTAATTAAAAGGATTTAATTCATTATTTCAGTAAAGTGCGTGCATTTACATATAATTATGAATTGAATTAAATTATAATTATTTTATATTATATACTATTATTTTTTCAATTATGATTATATTTTTATATCATTATTATTAATAAATGAATTAAACTAGTTTAATATTATTAATAATATGATTTAATCCCATTATTTAAAAACTGTGTGCTTGTACACATACTTGTGTATTAAATCAAATATTAAATTAATTAATTTAATTATTAATTAGTATTGTTTTCTAAATTTTATATATTCATATATATATATATATATATATATATATATATATATATGTGGGTGGGTGTGTCATGTGCAATCATTTAAAAAAAAAAAAAAACTACTACATAAAATAAAAAACTGCAACATTCTTGCATGCAATATTTATTATTTTTCCAAAAAGAAAAATCCCTCAAAATCACTTGTACATAGCCAGTGAGCAGTAAACTGCAAGGCGCATTGTCTCCAATTCATTCTGCTCACTGCAGCTCTGACTGACAGCTGGATTTGTGCAGTTTGCAGCTGTACGGCCCGTGAGCCCAACCTAGTCAACACCTCGAGTACAGGCATAGAGCACATCTCATCAGCGTGCCAGTGCCAGATTATGAAGGTTATCTCCATCAGGAGCAGCCAACCGCAAACTGCATGCAACTTGCGTTCCTTTGTGCACACTGCGCGCGCTGCTTAGCGGCGGCCATGACAGACGTGCCTGGATATGGGATCTCATTCTAATTGCACAACAAAGAGCATCTTGTTTTGGACACTCTCTCACCTATTTGTACTTCCAAGTATTTTGTTTAGATTTGAAATGCTGGGATGGCAATAAAATATGTCCCCCCCTCCCTTTCTCTATGAAAAAAACAACAACTTAAAAACAAAAAAAAAAACACGATGCTGCGAGAGCACAGAATGCCAGACATTCCAAAGAGGTGTAGTGAGACGTGGAGTTGAGGGGCAACTGAGCACTAAGTGCTTTCAAAACAAACACCCACCATCCACACCTGTGAGACAGGGTCACTACGCTGCCAGGGCGACAGCTAGAGGAAACAGTGGGGCGTTTCTTTGCTACCCGTCAAGCAGGGATCAACACTTCCTCATCACCATCACCAGTGCGTTATTACGGTTATTTTTAGGGCTACCCAAAATGCCAGTTCTTGTAATTAATGCATGGAGCAGCACCAAACAGCTGGGTCACGAAGAAGGATGGACCCGGCTGAAATAAGGAGAGGTGGAAAGTTTATTGGGATACATTCTGAGGCGCTTCTCTTTGGGAAAAAAAGAGGAGGCGGAACCGTCAATAGAGTCGAGTGAAGTTCAGTGCAGTGTTTGTTTGTTTTCTGTGGGTAAGTGAGTAATTAGTTAGGAGGAGAGCCGAGCTGGGTTATGGAATAACAGATCATTCATCTTTTCCTGGCCCGCTGGTGAGCACAGGAGCGATTACTCAAGGCTTAAAGCGATTGCTCCGGATAAAGGTCAGACTATGGAGGGAGTTCCACATCACAGCAGGTGACTGTCACTAGAAATGACTTCAAAAGGAAAAGAGAGGGGAAAAACAACACTTTATTTCTGTCGACCATGTCCAGGGTCTTAAACCTAAATAAATTCCTGCTGTGCGATGGCAGGCATCACACAGACAGATTTTTCCAGTCGCAAATTAGCTAACTCTAGAATATCCAAATCCCTGTCTAATATCCTGCTCGTATGACCCAGAAGAAACCGGCAGCAGTGTTGTTTTCAGTCAGCCCATTCACTCATCCCTTCACCCGCCTTTCCAAGGGTAAAACATGAAGTAAAAGCAGATGTTGAGTTTGTTTTAAACATGCAAAGCAGCTGGGTAAACTGCGGGCATGGGTGTAATATTCCACCCGCTCTGAGCTCTCCACATCTCTTTTAATGGTCGCCAATGATTCAGATTTGTGTGCAACCAAAGTGAAGTACAAGACCTGTTTTCATAATAATGAAGCTTTTCTAGTAAATAGCTATTTTATCTAACAAGTGGTGTGGCACAGCTAAATGCTATATTGCTGCTTTTAATGTCTGAGCTGAGGAAATCAAATGTTTCATGTAGAGTAAAGCCCTATTCGCACGGGATTAGTATTACCTGGTGACCTCCAGTCATTTGTAATAATTGTGGAGGTTGTCTGTGATCTTAATCCCGTGCGAATCGGCCATGTCTGTAATTTGTAAAGTAAAAATTCCCCCGCAAATGACCTACCATATTTCGCCGAACACCGAGGTCCTGTGATAAAATTAGTCCCGTGCGAATCGGCATCTCTGTGATTTGGCCCGCATTTGGCGGGTCGTATATCATTTTTCAAGTTTTTTGTTTCCTGTGCGCCTTTTTATCCATCTTTCGTGAAGAATGGAGCTGCGTTGGAGTGTTTGATAGTATTTTGGGTGCTGTCATATATCGCTACACCGTACAATTTGCAGAAAGAGAAAGCTGAAACGGTTTTGAGGTTAATGTGTTACGAATAAATCAAGCATAAAGCTTGAGATATTACTTTAACCTGGTGAAATGTAAATGACATAGGGCACGAAACTATATTAGTTTCTTTTTTTTAAAATCCATCTAATTGGACCATAGAACGGGACTCTCAAAGCCTTGACATCCGGGTATCCGGGAGACAAGTCAGTAAATTCGAGTAAAATCACAGGCTTCGCTTATCCCGTGCGAATGCACCACACGAAATTCAGATGTGGGGGGGTAATTTCAAAATCACACAGGGTCCACAGATAATACTAATCCCGTGCGAATAGGGCTTAAGAAAGTCTGATTCATTCTAGTGAATCGGTTCATCTTAGACAGACCATCCTTTTCATATGTAGCATCAGAAAGTCCGATTCTTTCTAGAGAATCAGTTCATCTTAGACAGACCTCCCTTTCATATATAGCATTACAATGTCTTTTATTCCAGTGAATCAGTTTACCCTAAACAGTCCTCTCTCTCTAATAGCATTGGTAAGTCTAATTTGTTCTAGAGAATCAGTTCATCCTAAACAGTCCTCTCTCACATATATAAGATTGAAAAGTCAGTAGTGAATTGGTTCATCTTAAACAGACTTCCCTTTCATATTATATGTAACATTATAAAGTCTGATTCGTTTTAGTGAACCGGTTCATCTTAAATGGTCCTCCTCTCATGTGTACCACTGAAAAATCAGACTCATTCTAGTAAAATGGGTAATTCAGACAATTCATTCAAATATAACATAAAAATCTATCAGTTTGAGTACTTGTACTACAGCGTGTACTATGTTTTTAACTTGGTTATGGAAATTAGTGTGTTTTTCTTGTATTTACTATAAATTTACATTTTCAAGTTTGCTGAAGGTCTGAATTGGCAGTATCTCACTGGCAACTGTTCTGACTCAACATTAGCGCTAGAATTACAGTGTTAGTCAACACGCCTGCAGTTTAGCAAACCACCATTGGTAGTGTAGCTAAAGCCTGTGTTTAATATCATTTAGGCCTGTTCACTGTCTATGCACACACATCATTTAGTTGGAACTCCAAAGATTTACCAAACTGATATGTATGATAAACTTCAAAATACCACAGTGACCACATAAACTCAACAGTCTCACTCAACTGCAGTCATATAGTTCATATTCTCCAAATACAAACCACGAATCATATGAATATGCAAACAATTTCAGAAGTTGGTTTTAAACTAAATTGCACTGGCATCTAAGAGGTCATTCAACCCCGTCTCTTTTTCCAAAGCTGTGGTGCGGGCCAGAAGAAGTGTCATCTGGTTCCAATGAGAAGGCTCTTTGATTGTTGAACTTCTCGAAGGGCTGTCTGACAAAGACCTCTTTCGCTCTTTCGCTTTTTGGACAAAGTAAACAGGAAAAAGGGTCATGTAACCAGGGGCCAATTTTTCAAAAATAATAATAAAAAGGTAAGCTTATGGTATAAATTAAATCCCAAGATATGTTCAGGTGTGTTCCGTCGCCCCTGTTAGCCGAATGTGTGCTTTCATTGTTAGTGCTGTTACAAGTTTGCCCCACATTAAACAAACCTTTCATACTGATGCAGCAGCAGTATTTGCAGAATGTTTATAGATATGATCAGCCATTTCAGATCTAATCAAATAGGCCAAATCAAACTTTTATGTTACAAGCAACAAAGTCTGATAAGCACAGAGTAGTTTCCCCCACGCTGATTTTGATAGTTTAAAATGAAATATATATATATACACACACACACACACACATACATATATATATATATATATATATATATTAGTGCTGTCAAATGATTAATCGCGATTAATTGCATTCAAAATAAAAGTTTTTGTTCACATGCTATATCTGTGTGTACTGTGTATATTTATTATGCGTATATATAAATACACATTTATTTACATGTATTTACATGTATATATTTATATTCATATAATTTATGTTATATATAAATATATTTAATATATAAACGTAACATATTTTTCTTAAATATATACATGCATGGGTGTGTATTTATATATACATAAATATACACAGCACACACACACATACTATGCGAACAAAAACTTTTATTTTGGATGCGATTAATCGCGATTAATCATTTGACAGCACTAATATATATATATATATATATATATATATATACACACACACATACATACATATATACGTACATACACGCACACGCACACACACGTATGTGTGTAACTTTAATTTATTTTTATTTCAGTTTGAGTAATTTTAGTATTTCAACTTATTACAGTTATTTGCCAAGGCAACATTTAAAAGTTTCATGTACATTTTTTAAGTTCTTCATCTAATAATTATATTTTATTTCAGTTTTATTTCAATTATCAAAAAAGATTTTTAATCATTCTAGTTTTAGTTAACAATAACACTGGCTACCACGTTAGATTTTACATTACAGGTTAAAGGAACACTCCACTTTTTTTTGAAAATAGGCTCATTTTACAACTCCCCTAGAGTTAAACAGTTGAGTTTTACCGTTTTTAAATCCATTCAGCCGATCTCCGGGTCTGGTTGTAGCACTTTTAGCTTAGCTTAGCATAGATCATTGAATAATCATCGGATTAGATCATTAACATCTCGCTCAAAAATGACCAAAGAGTAGTCCCCAGCAAGGTAACTAGTTATGTTATAGCTGGGGACTACTTTCAGGCGCTGCGTAATATCATTGTACCTGCTGCACCCATGGTACGGCAGCAAAGTTCCTTGATTATTACGCTGGAATGAGAATATAGTTCCTAGCCATATCGGCCTAGAAAATCGCAACTTTTCATTTTCCGTCGGTCTTAGTACACGATGTAACTACAGAAGTGTCAAGCTTTAAATAGGAATAATCATCGAAACTCTTTGGTCATTTTTGATGACCAAATGCTAATGGTCTAATCAGATTCAATGATCTATGCTAAGCTAAAAGTGCTACCGCCAGACCCGGAGATCGGCTGAATGGATTCAAAAATGGTAAAACTCAACTGTTCAACTCCAGGGGAGTTGTAAAATGAGCCTATTTTCAAAAAAAGTGGAGTACTCCTTTAAAACAGAATGGAACCTAATTAAAATTGTAAAAACAATTTTCAACAATCAAATATGCAAGTAAATTTCACAAACAATTACAAAGAGACAGCAAGTATAAATTGAGCGTAACATTTTGAAGCAGAAAAACTGAAATAGTATGTATGCATGTATTTATTTATTTAGTTATTTATTGTAAAACAGACTTCAATAATCTTTGTTTTATTTACAGCTTCAAAAACTTACTTTTTTCAGGGTACATGTTAAACAAGCCTAACAAATTATCAAAGCTGAGACTGATTCATGAATCTGTTCATAAAAAAAAAAAACTGAATTAAAACAACAATCGGACTAGTTGCACATATGTTGTTACATATAGGCTAACCAGTGAGTCTGTCCATTCATCTACATATTACCTCACAAAGCACAGTTTTTCCACATCAAATTCAATTCAGGCTAAGAAGCAGCACCATCCAGCAGGGGTGGATGAGCATCAATCATGCTGAAAAGAGAGTTATTAACTTCAATATTTTAGATACAGATGGAACAAATGTAATCACAGTCAACATTGATACAGATCAACAAGTAATAACAGATGAAAGCAATAGATGGGCCTGCCAGTGTGGATGACTGTTGATCCAAGTGAGTTGTCTTTGGACGTGTCAGTACACTGGGAGCAACAACTGACCTGTGTAAATGCTTCCTCTACATCCCAGAAAACTGATACCAAAACCACCATGTGCCATTGATCAAGGGGATATGATTTTGCACTCAGCAATTTTCTCCGGTTACAAACGGTTTTTGTGACTGCGAGTGTGGGTCTAGACCCATTGTGCTGAATAGGTTTGGCACTCTATATGAGATCTGAGAGAGGGACAGGTATGCTAGCATGTATAGATGATGGACAATGGACTTACTTGTTTTAGTCTTCTCAAAGAATTATGAGGTCTTCTCTTTACTGCTGGTCGCACCTTAGTAGACTTCCACAGTCCACTCAGACAGAAATAAATCCAGCCATTTTGCTGGAAATATGAAAAAAAAGAAGCCATAAATTCAGAGAATAATAAATCTTCAGACAAAGCTTGACTTCCTGCTCCCTCAACAGCAGTTGGTGCTCAATTGAATATGACTCTTAAAACCAAGAAATTCAAGCAAGCGTTCCATGGGTTCTACAGTCTGAATGCCTGTGCAGGCTGTTCAAGTTCTTCCACACCTAAGTAAATATGGACAACTTTGTGCATAGGACCAAGTATTGATACAGATTTCTGATGCACAAGCTCTTGATTCAGTTGGTTTCTGATTTGATTTAATTCGGATTTGGGCTTATTTCAGTTATAATGTCCACTTTGCTTGTGCTACCGCTCTTTTTTTTCTTTTTTGAGATTTTTACAATGTTTCAAAAAACCGTTCCTCTGAAATTTCTATTCTTCAAATAATGGAGAAAAAAGAAAAAAAAGTCACTGTTTCAACAAAAACTAAGCAGCACAACTGTTTTTATCATGGATAATGATTAGAAATGTTTCTTGAGCAGCAAATCAGCATATTAGAATAATTTCTGAAGAATCATGTGACATTGAAGACTGTTATTTTAAATTGTAATTTTATATCAGAATATTGCTATTTTCACTGTGCTTTTGAACAAATAAATGCAACGTTAGTGAACTTTAAAACATTAAAATATCGTATAGATCCGAAAATGTTTGAATAATAGTGTACATATTAGTGATCGACCGATATTGATTTTTTAGAACCGATACCGATACCAATTATTTGCATGTTTATGTGCCCGATAACCGATATGCAGAACCGA
>JAFVLL020039990.1:0-40112 GCA_021397915.2 Tor tambroides | reverse complement strand
GAACACTTCCCAAAACACCTGATGTACTTGTTACATCGTTAGAAGAATGGCATCTATGCTAATATTAGTCTGTTTCTTTCTTATTCTGAGGTCACCGTAGCCACCCAGATCCAGAGTAGATCAGACGGTCACTGCAGCCACCCGGATCCAGTCCGTATCCAGATCAGATGGTGGATCAGCACCTAGAGATGACCTCTACAGCCCTGAACCTCAGCGGAGACCAGGACAACTAGATGAGCTCCAGAGACTGATCCCCAGTGAAGACCCTGTCTCCTAGACGGCCATCGGGACAAGACCAAAGGAACCACATGAGTCCTTTGCACAATCTGACTCTGCTGCAGCCTGAATTTGAGCTGCTGGTTTTGTCTGGCCAGAGGAGAATGACACTATTTCGACACACTATTTCCCCGTCTAAATACTGTAAAGCTGATATAAAGCCACCCAGCTTTATATCAAGCTGATGTAAAGCTCCTTCGACACAATTTGCATTGTTAAAAGCGCTATACAAATAATAGTGACTTGACTTGACCCTCCGATGACGATTTTTATGTCATGCATACCCTAGCGGACTCACGCACGCAGAACATATAAAGCCTGTGTTATACTTTCCGCATGAGCAATCCGGACGCATACACGGACAGTGCAGACGCGGACTGCTTGTATTTATACCTTAAGCATGCGCTGGTGGTCCGCTCCGCGGGCATGTTCCATACATGCGCAGTAGATCGGCTTCAACAGTAAACAAACGTGAACAAACAATTGCCCTGAGTTATTGCACATCTGGTTGTCTTTATATTGTTTTATCGACGGATTGTACATGTTCGAGTAGCAACGGGCTTCTTCACACAGCCTGCACATGTGCAGTTGGTGCTTTTGTAGCCTACTGACCATGCGTACTTGTCCGCGCGGTCACAAAAAATGAGAGGCACGCAGATGGCCACACAGAGCCTCCGCGCACACCCTCCGATGACGATTTTTATGTCACGCAGACCCTAGCGGACCATAGCAGACTCGCACTCAGAAAGTATAACACAGGCTTAACACAGAGGCTTTGTCCAAATACCCACACTTGTGGTCTTGGCCAGTTGAGAGCGCGTGCACGCGACAGGAAGTAAGTGCGCAAGACTGTCCCAGGTCTTCAAAATGCCAAAGTGCAGTGCCCTTAACGCACACTAAATCCACACTATCTCGAATACCGCGAGGCTAAGTGTATCCCATCATGCATCATGTCCTGGAAATAAATATTTTTGAGTCTCACGATTTATTTGGGATACATTTGCAACTGCTTTTTATCACTTAATTAGAAGCACCACAAATTAAATTAAGTCATGTTATAGGGACTATTGAACAGACAATTAGAAGTTATTAGAACAATTAGAACAAGGAGGTAGATGTGCTAGAAAAGACATCAAATATGATAAAAAGATAACTGGATTGATGTTGGCGCACCGACATATAGCGCTGTTGCGCTACGGGCGTACCGAGTTCGAATCCCAGCTTGAGGACCTTTCCCGATCCCACTCCCTCCCCTCTCTCTCCCACTTCACTTCCTGTCACTTCTATACTGTCCTATACTAGTAAAGTCAAAAATAAGGCCCCATTCACACGGAGACACGTTTAGCTGTATACGTAAAAATTTTGTATCGTATTGGTGTTTCGGCCAGATGGATCCTGCGTTTTGGGAGCCTGAAACCGCTATTTTTTGAAACTGGGCCCCAGAGTGGATAAATCTGAAAATGACACTTTTGCGCTTTCGTGTGTACAGCCAATCCGTATATTTTGTAAAACGATGATGTCATCACCCCATGTCTCGACCCTAGTCAGACACTGCTACATCACGTAACAGCAACAACAAAGGTGGACTACATGCTTGTGTTCGTGCTGCAGAAGCTACTGAGCCTATTAGCCTTACTAACTTTACTAGCTATTCTTGTTGTTGTGTTGGATATGTATACAGCGCGCAAGTTTTATGTGCATGCTCCAAGTCGTCTTCTCCGTTTTTAGTGTATCTCTGTGGCAGAATTACAGCGCCACATACTGGTCTGGCATGTATACTACATTGTTTTGAGTTGGTTTCGTGTGTACACAGATATTTCTTGAGACAACGCTGTGTTTACGGAAGAAAAGGGGAAAAAAAGATCAGATAGGGAGAGCTCTGGCGATAACGATAACTGAATTGCTAAACATTTTGGATGTGTAGAGAATATTTGCTAAAACTAGACTAAAACTAGCAAATGCGATAAAGTTAAGCAAGTTTTACACAAATTTGCCCCCTCAGATATTTTGTAAACCTTTGTCAGCTGTCATCTCTAAAGTCATCTCTAAATTTTGGCTTTCCAAAAGTTGATTAGTTAATTTTTTTTCAAAACTTGGCACATATGTTTGTTGTCAATTAAAATTTCTGCCCATGACAGATGGCCTTACAGTCATGATGAAAACAAAGCAGCTCAGAGATTTCGAAGAACAAACGTGATGGCGGCATTTCCCTATCGGCAATGAGCTGTTTCAAATACATTCCGAGTCATTTCGTGAAGATTATATACGTTTTATATCCTCTCTCCTCTGTGAGCCCATGCTGCTGCTTTGCGATGCAGCTCAGGTGCCAGGCGGCTCAATTCTCACTTAGTTCTTCCTGCTTTCAAGCCGCTCTCCTTGGAGCGTGGCAGGAACGCATCTGATGTTGAAATAATCCATTACACTTGATCCTTCACGCTGTGCCGTTCGTCGTGTCGGAAAATTTTACAGTACTTCCCAACTGTATGTTCAGCCCAAAGGACATCAAAAGGAACGTCAGACCAGCGAGCATATGTATCACTGTCAAGAAACCATTTCTCAACTCCGCCGGGACCATTTTTATGCCTACACTGCAGACATGGCAACCTCGGCACGTTTTATATTCAAATCAGGGCGGCTCTGGTTTTAACTGTGAAGTATGGGAGTATTATAGTGTGTGCGAATGCATCTTTCCTACATTAATATGGTGCCTTAGTTAATCTCCCCACATCTGGCGTAGCATAAGGCGGTGTGCACCCGACAATGTGTTTGCTTTGCTCAAGTGGCTATGGGCCGTGATTAATTGAACCTTAGTGAGAGGGTCCGGGCTCCACTAATGTAGTCTTCATCACCTCAGCCGCACAACTTGGCCCCTAAACTGAAATGTCAATGCCCAGCCGCCCAGCCACCCACAGCCCGATGTCCACTCTGAAGATTAAAAACAATTTCCATCCTGGCAACAGGACTAGTGTATAAATGTAGTTTTTTTAAGAAAAAGTTAAGCATAACATACAGTCAGGTGGATATTATTGCAAAATAAACCAGACCAGGTGGATCAGGACTTGTTTACTTTGCAATAATAATATAAATACTGATTTGATTTGACATAATTTATATCATATTAAAGCTATTTCTCTATTACTTCCTCTAAACAGATTTTCTCTTACTCCATTACAGCAGAGAAAACAATCTGCTTAGTAACAAGACAAACACTGCAATAATATAATATGTATATTATTAATCTGCAAAGTAACATTTTTATGGACTAGTGAACTACCATATTATATGTCTTATTCTATAGTATAGTATAGTATTTTGACATGTAAGCATGTAAGTTTATGTACTTTTTATATTTTGGACAAGTCCCATCTTTCACTACATAAATTAAATACAATTTAAAATCATGGAACCTCTTACACACTGTAAAATTTACTTTTTTGTGTAAGTACACATTTTAACTATAAGCATGCATGTCATGTTACATAGGTGCTCAAAAGGCAACATTTTTCTGTTTGTCACCTTTCAGATTGTGTTATTTGGAGCTCATAAGTGGCAGCTCAACACCATTTTTCACACAATACCTCAATCACACTTCATGAAATACGCAATTAAGTTTTCATACAAGCAGTAAACTTAGACTTGTCGCCATGGTGCTGATGGGAGCAATTTGGGAGTGCACACGATTCTCTCTGCCTCTCTGTGGGCTCAGTTGGCTTCATGCAAAAGGAACCAAACACTTGAGAAAATCACCCTCATCTCTGCAAGCAGGTCAAGTGGAAGCCTCTCCAGTATGATTAAAGATGCTTCCAACAGTTATGGCATGTGACTGGCACATTTGATTGACTGACCTGCACACTGACTGAGCATGCTGGGAGAAAAGCCTGCAGGTGGGTCAGTCTGTCTGATCTTTGAAGAAGTCAGCGGACTTACATTGACAGCCCAATGCTCGCTATATGCACAAGACTATCCAAGTGTACTTATTCGCTACACTTCAGGATTTGATGCAAAATATATTTGACATTTGAAGCATTTTTTACTTGCACAAACATTTTTGAATGTGAACAAACCCATAACAAAACATATTAAATTATGACGTTTATTTTTAATGAATCAGACTTAAAAATTCAGGAAATACTACTTTGAATCGATCTGACGAGTGAACTCACTGAATTTGCTTTTGAATCTACATCTCATGCAAATAAGTCCTGAAAATAAGTGCAAAATAATAACAAGAAACGTTGTTAACTTTATTATTTAACGTTGTTAATACTTTATTTGTTATGTGTATTTTTTATGTAGTACATTTTATCAGATAACATGTTATAATGAATATAAAACGAATATTTTCATTTAAAATCCAGCCATCATTTAATGTTTTTATTTCAATGTTTATGAAAACAAAAAGAGTATAGTGCTGCTAATTTTATTTGTTGGTTTTCAATATAAAACTTGGTAAAATTATATTACTGTGTGTGTCAGTACTGTTTGAACATTTCCAGAACATTTTAACAATACCGTGCATAAAAATTTGGACTGGTACATTATTAAATATACATTTATTTAAGTATTATATAGCATGGGTAGCTCTCAGCCACAGCCACTTTCATTTTTAAAAAAGTAGCTCTCGAATGATATAAGGTTGGAGACCCCTGATATAAAACATACTTTTATAACTGTTGCAAAATATTCAAAAGTACTCTTATTCATACTGCTCAGGTATGTGCTTTAAGATGCAGCCACAAACCTGAATTGTGACCCTGTACCACAAATCCAGTCTTAAGTCGCTGGGGTATATTTGTAGCAATAGCCAAAAATACAATGTATGGGTCAAAATTATCCATTATTATTTTAGGCCAAAAATCATTAGGATATCAAGTAAAGATCATGTTCCATGAATATATTTAGTGAATTTCCTACCGTAAATATATCCAAACTTAATTTTTGATCAGTAATATGCATTGCTAAGAACTTCATTTGGACAACTTTAAAGGCGATTTTCTCAGTATTTTGATTTTTTGGCACCCTCAGATTCCAGATTTTCAAATAGTTGTATCTCGGCCAAATATTGTCCGATCCTAACAAACCATACATCAATGGAAAGCTTATTATTCAGATTTCAGATGATGTATAAATCTCAATTTCAAAAAATTGATCCTTATGACTGGTTTTGTGGTCCATGGCCACAATTAACAAACTAAATCCATCAAACCAGTTATTGAATCAACATCTGACTCACTTTCACTGGAGCTACAGTAAGTTAACGTTTTCTTCAAAAATGTTTACAAAAAAGAAAAAGAAAAAAAAAGTGGGAGGAAAAGTCACTTTCAGTCTCAAAAAACAAATAGGAAGAATAAACTGACCAAATCTCCATTATCTTGTTTATGCTTAGTATGGACTCTTCTTTGATGTCACCATAATGTCCATAATGAAAGTTGCATCGTATATTTTCATAAATGTGTGTGCGAGTTCAGCTCTTGTGGGCAGCCTGCATGCTTTATGAGGTGGCAAATAAAGCAGAGAGACTTTGCAGCAGCCAGTAAAAAGGGCCAGTGGTTGTGTCATAAGACCAGAACATGGAGGCGGTGATTACGGCCTCATTGGGCTGTTAGCAGGAATGGGCCAGCCATATTTAGAGAGCCATAAAACGGGCAGGCTGACAGCTTTACAGCATGTGGTAACGCTTAATGGAAGCTCTCCTCCGCAGGCTTATTACGGTAAAAACATACACCTCACAGGTGATGCTGGCAAAAAAAAAAAATCCTCTTTCAACGTCTGTTTTTCTAGAAAGCTTAAAAACCATGAAACAAGGCATCAATGTAACCTGTTTGACTGTAGCTACTTTAGGTCAGAATGCTCCTGACAGCATCATATTGCTATTATTGTTTAAGTAAACTGGAAGAAATTAGTTTAGTGGATATTAATATTGTTATCATTCTTTTTAAATCGACAAGCTTTAGATTTAATCTCATAGATCAATTCCATAAACAACATCAATTCCATACACGGAAATAAGAACAACCAGAAATTAAAACCGGTGACCCGGTGTTTTCCGTGCCTCAGAACGGCTCTGTTCAAGGTGAACACAGTGAACTCATTTATTGCACGCATTTGGGAAGGCAACAGCCACAATAGGCTTTATTTTCACGGCAGATGATTTCAGCATTTCACTAGATTTGCAGTGAGACACGTTTTTGTAAGCATGTTTCCATTGAAGCTGGAGTTTTCCTTCAAAATAAAAGCGCTACTGCTGTTTCCGTCAAAATAAATGCTTAAAAGTGCAGTATGAATTGCTGACAGCTAGCGGTTAAAATGCAATCCAAATTCAAAATATCTCTTTCAACAGAAATTAGGAAAGAAGTATTGTAATTTGCCTGCTGTAGTGTAAAGCAAAAACAATATACCTATGAACTATTCATTTTCATTTATTTTACAGTGCAATATATGACTATTACTGCCATTGGGAAGTTGTGGCCTAATGGTTAGAGAGTTGGACTCATAATCCAAAGGTTGCAAGTTCGAGTTTCGGGCTGGCAGGAATTGTAGGTGGGGGGTGTGAATGTACAGTGCTCTCTCCACCCTCAATACCACGACTGGGGTGCCCTTGAGCATGGCACCGAACCCCCAACTGCTCTCTGGGCGCTGCAGCATAAATGGCTGCCTACTGCTGGGTGTGTGTTCACGGTGTGTGTGTGTTCACTGCTGTGTGTGTGCACTTTGGATGGGTTAATTGCAGAGCACAAATTCTGAGTATGGGTCACCATACTTAGCCGTATGTCACTTCACTTTCTTTCACTTTAATTTGTTTGGCTTCCTAAAACACCATTGTGAATGTAATTTAGACTGAGAAAGTATATCACAAATAAAAAGAGGGTTGAGTCCCCTTTAAAGTTCAGGTATAAGTCAATTCACTGACTTTTTTTCTGACTTAAGTTTTCTTAATTAAGAACATAGTTTGGAGCTCTTAATTTTAAACTCTCAAAGTGCATTAGATAGAATAATAAAATTTTAAAATGTACAAAATTATTTATTTTTTATTCTTTGTATTTTTATATTTAAATATTGCAATAAATATCGTATCATGGACTTCATATCGTGATATCGTATTGTGAGATTTTGATATTGTTACATCCGTAGTTATGCTACAAACCTTGTTAACTGACCCACATTTACCATGGTAAAGGCTCAAACAGTGGCATGTATATGGAGAGATTCAAGAAGACCAGAGATACACACATTTTTTGGTGTATTAAAATGAAATGCATTGTGAATTCATAATGTAATAAACATTTGGGTTAATAAACTTGCCTTGTTAATTTGATGTTGTCACCTGACCCACATTTACCACGGTAAAGACTCAAATGGTGGCATGTAGATGAAGCAAAGAAAGAGACATAGAAGACCAGTATCAGAAATAGATCAATTTTATGACATATACAAATAAAAAAAATCTGATTTTATATTGTAATATTTTGTTTACTGAACTTACCTTGTTAATTTAATGTTGTCACCTTCGACCTGACCCATATTTACCACGGTAAAGGCTCAAAAAGTCATATGTAGATAAAGCATACAAAGAAACATAGAAGACCAATATCAGAAATAAATAGATTTTATGGTGTATAAAAATTAAAAACATTCTGATCTTATATTGTAATAAACATTTGGGTTACTGAACCTGCCTTGTTAACTGGATGTTGTCACAGAAGACCAGTATCAGAAATACATTGATTTTATGGTGTATATGAAAAAAATTCATGATTTCATATTGTAAAAAAGGTTTAGTTTACTTAACATACCTTGTTAATTGGATGTTGTCATCTGATCCACATTTACCACGGTAAAGGCTCAAACAGTGGCATGTAGATGAAGTATAGAAAGAGACATAGAAGACCAGTATCAGAAATACATTGATTTTATGGTGTATATGAAAAAAAATCATGATTTCATATTGTAAAAAAGGTTTAGTTTACTTAACATACCTTGTTAATTGGATGTTGTCATCTGACCCATATTTACCATGGTAAAGGCTCAAACAGTGGCATGTACATGAAACTCAGAAAGAAACACAGAAGACCAGTATCAGAAATGCACTGATTTTATGGTGTAAATGAAAAACATTCTGATTTTATTTTGTAATAAACACTTGGGTTACTGAACCTGCCTTGTTAATTGGATGTCGTCACCTGACCCACATTTACCACGGTAAAGGCTCAAACAGTGGCATGTAGATGAAGAGATTCAAACATAGAAACACAGAAGACCAGTATCAGAAATACATGGATTTTATGGTGTATATGAAAAAAAAAAATACTGATTTCATATTGTAATAAATGTTTAGTTTACTTAACATACCTTGTTAATTGGATGTCGTCACCTGACCCACATTTACCACGGTAAAGGCTCAAACAATGGCTTATAGATAAAGAGATTCAAACATAGAAACACAGAAGACCAGTATCAGAAAGACGTTGATTTTATATTGTAATAAATGTTTAGTTTACTTAACTTACCTTGTTAATTTAATGTTGTCACCTGACCCACATTTACCACGGTAAAGGCTCAAACAGTGGCATGTAGATGAAGTATAGAAAGAGACATAGAAGACCAGTATCAGAAATACATTAATTTTTTGGTGTAAATGAAAAGCATTCTGATTTTATTTTGTAATAAACATTTGGGTTTTTCAGCATACCTTATTAATTTAATGTTGTCACCTGACCCACATTTACCACGGTAAAGACTCAAACAGTGGCATGTAGATGAAGAGATTCAAACATAGAAACACAGAAGACCAATATCAGAAATACTTTGATTTTATGGTGTATATGAAAAAAAATACTGATTTTATATTGTAATAAATGTTTAGTTTACTTACCTTTAATGTTGTCGCCTGACCAATATTTACCATGGTAAAGGCTCAAACAGTGGCATGTACATGAAACTCACAAAGAAACACAGAAGACCAGTATCAGAAATACATTAGTTTTGTGGTGTAAATGAAAAGCATTCTGATTTTATTTTGTAGTAAATATTTGGATTATTCAACATACCTTATTAATTTAATGTTGTCACCTGACCCACATTTACCACGGTAAAGACTCAAACAGTGGCATGTAGATGAAGAGATTCAAGCATAGAAACACAGAAGACCAGTATCAGAAATATGTTGATTTTATGGTGTATATGAAAAAAAAAATACTGATTTTATATTGCAACAAATGTTTAGTTTACTTACCTTTAATGTTGTCGCCTGACCAATATTTACCATGGTAAAGGCTCAAACAGTGGCATGTACATGAAACTCACAAAGAAACACAGAAGACCAGTATCAGAAATACATTGATTTTATGGTATAAATGAAAAACATTCTGATTTTATTTTGTAATAAACACTTGGGTTACTGAACTTGCCTTGTTAATTGGACGTTGTCACCTGACCCAAACTTACCACGGTAAAGACTCAAACAGTGGCATGTAGATGAAGAGATTCAAGCATAGAAACACAGAAGACCAGTATCAGAAATACATGGATTTTATGGTGTATATGAAAAAAAAAAATACTGATTTTATATTGCAACAAATGTTTAGTTTACTTACCTTGCCTTGTTAATTTAATGTTGTCACCTGACCCACATTTACCACGGTAAAGGCTCAAACAGTGGCATGTAGATGAAGAGATTCAAACACAGAAACACAGAAGACCAGTATCAGAAATACATTGATTTTATGGTGTATATGAAAAAAAAATACTGATTTTATATTGCAACAAATGTTTAGTTTACTTACCTTGCCTTGTTAATTTAATGTTGTCACCTGACCCACATTTACCACGGTAAAGGCTCAAACAGTGGCATATAGATGAAGAGATTCAAGCATGGAAACACAGAAGACCAGTATTAGAAGTACTTTGATTTTATGCAAAATATGTTCTATTTACTTTAAACAAAAGTTAATGATTATTTCTTGCATTTATGTAGAGATTTACCTTCAAGTGAAGACTTTGCTCGTCCTAATCGCACACAAGGACTAAAGACTTCAACAACACAACTGTGTTCCAAAACATGATGCCATAATAGTAATAGAATGTTCAGGTGCAAAAGAACATGGCTGCTGCTCGATGTGTCCATTTTACATCATTAGTATGTTACACACGGTCTACTGTTAATTCTATCAAAGAGCTCTAAAATAGTACAAATCATATGATTGTGAATGAGTTTGAAGTCTGCACTGAATGTCATTAGATAAAACACAGCGAAATACTCATTAGACAACGCGTCTTTCTATTATTGATCTGGGCCGAAAACAAACAAACAAGTAGCGACTGTAGTCCAAATCACAACAAATGAGCCGGTTCCTCGAATGAATTATTCAAAAAGATTCAAGTTAAGTTACAGTTACAGCCAGTTACTACATCATTATATCACCAATGAAAATAGTTCCAAATAAACTTGCAGCAACCGTCAAATTTCCAAGCATGCTGTTTGTTCCTGAATGATTCTTAGAGGGGTGTCCGAATCGGGTGAGTGAATAATGTGATTCAATGATTCACTCATGAACACACTCACTTGTCGCCACCTACTGTCCCATGGCCATAGCCAGGCTTTGAAAATGAGTGAGGTCCGGTGGGGGTGGGGGGTGTTGGTGTTAAAGAATTGTGCTATAATAACCCCTACAAATATAACTCATTATATACACTATAAACAAGGAGACAGACATGTAGATGTTTGTGAAAGATGTTTTCTCTGTTTTGGAGGATCATTTTTACATTATACCCTATTTATTGCCTCAAATTTTGTTAATACTTTGCTATATTTAAGGCTGGATAATTTTATCAGTTGTTAGGCTATTATTCATGCAACAATATAACTACAATAACTTTGTCTAGTGCTCTTATGAATGTTTATAGCATGATTTGTAAAAAAAAATGTAACTATACTGAATAGCATAGACTTCTTCATGGCTAGTGTTTGTGTATTTCATTTCATTCTGTAACCTGCTTCTACAGATCTGTGTACTACTGTTAAATGCTACTGTATTTGACAGCGTTGATGACGTTTCTGACAGATAATATCATGATATTATCCTACATTTTGCGTTTCCCTTAGTGTATCCCATCATGCATCATGTTCTGGAAATAAATCATGAGACTTTTTGCCGAGATCTCGGGATTGGTCACGGAAACTTTTCCGATGTAAGTTAAACAGCCTATTAATATAATAATTAGATATTACATATTATTTGGTAGAAAAACAGTGTTTTTACGTTTTATTGGTGCAAAGATGAGTAGTGGTGATATTTATTTTGTACAACATTTGCAACTGCTTTTTATCACGTAATTAAGCACCACAAATTAAATTGTCATGTTATAGGGACTACTGAACAGACATTTAGAAGTTGATTTTAAAATGTAAAGTATTTAAAATTAAAATTAAAATAAAGCTATGTAAACACATAAAGCTATGCATTTTTACAACACTACAAATGTGTCCGTCAGGTAATGAGTTTGACACACACTTGTGGTCTTCATCCTCACTTGAACACTTGGGCCAAACACAGGAAATACGTCATTTAGTCAAGTGGTCAAGTGCAAAGACCGCAAGTGTGGGTATTTGGACAAGGCATCTGTCAAGAATCTTTCACTCCGCCAGCATCTCGCAGCAGTCATTTTCATACCATGGATGCTAAACATTCTTGCAAAGTGTCTAAACTGAATTATACATGTCATGCAGACAATCATATGAGGAGTTTAACAGCAAATTAGTCATTCAGAGAACTAATTTTATTTTTGAACATGAAAAATTTACCAAGGTACGGACCTCGGTGAACTCATAGCTGGCTATGGGCCTGTGTCCATCCATGATCCATCCATCGTTCTGTTATTCTATCATTCTTTCTATCTATCTATCTATCTATCTATCTATCTATCTATCTATCTATCTATCTATCTATCTATCTATCTATCGTTCTAACAATCATTCTGTTGTTCTATTGCTTTATTGGTCCCACTTTATATTAGGTGGCCTTAACTACTATGTACTTACATTTAAATTAATCATTTGATACAGTGCACTTATTGTGTACATACATATTGTTACATTGTACTTACATTTTAAAAAATATCTATATGTAATTATATCTGTAAGTAATTTATGTAAGTGCATTTATAATTTCACTGTTGACCCATCCCTTACACCTTAACCCACACTTAAACCTACCCATACCACCAAACTTGTCCCTAACCTTACCTATGTCCCACCTCAATAGCAGCAGAAGTGTTTTGAAATGCAGTATGAACACAATAAGTACATTGTACTTATTTTTTGATGTAAGAACATAGTAGTTAAGGCCACCTAATATAAAGTGTGACCATTTTATCTGTCCATTGTCTCGTTCTATCAATCTACCATAGATGAGATTTTAGAGCCTAAACAGAAGATTATGCACTATTTTTTTTTAGTCACACATAACTGTCCTTGTAAATAGTTCCATATCTTATTCCATTCTATTAAGAAATACTGCATACAGGTTTAGAATGACACAAGTGTGTGTTAATGTTCATTTTTGGGTGAACAATTATTCATTTAATATAACTATTTAGATGAGTGGAAACAAACCTTGAACGTGTGCACTGGAGAGTGTGCTCTATACAAACAAAAAGACAAGACGAGCCGAGTCTAGAGACATTGTTCCCAGTACGTCCAACTAGCTAGCCTACATAATGAGTTTTATTTCAGATTTCAGCTTTAATCAAACTGAGAGAGAATAAGAAAGGGAACGGAGTTTCTAAAAGAGTTAAAAGGAGCATTTTTAGACAAAACAATAAAATGTTCACATTCATAGGCTAATCTGAATAAGCAATGAAAGAGAGCAAACATTTGGATTTCTGTCCTCAATGAAGCATGAAACTCAAATCCAGCTCAAAGTTTCTCCCCTGGGCTGAATTACAATTAAAGGAGGAGGTGGGACGGAGGAGGAACGTCAAAAGAATTGTCAAATTGAGTGTGGAGCAGTAAGAGGTGGTTTATATGTCCTTTGTGTTGTGATTGGTGGGATTATATAAGCATGCTCTTCCCAAACTATCATTTGGAACTCAATTTAAGGGTTTATACAGATCTCTCACTTTCTCTCGGCTGGCTGTCTCATTCCCGGTAGGACCAGTCAAGGGTGAGAGCAGCTCAACTGGGTCATTACCCTTTGGCCCACGACAGCACACAGCTGACGCAGATAAGTCTGGGCCAGCAGAAGCGTGAAATGCTGTTCAGATATCACTCACACCACAATACAATCACACTTTCTGTCTCAGAGCATTGGAAACGATTCGAGGAAGAAAATGAAAATTCTGTCATCATTTATTTGCCCTGATGTCATTCCAAACCTGTACTTTTTCTTTTTCTTTTTTGGAACACAAAAGATAACATTTTGCAGAATGTCCTGCATTTTCCAAAAACATTTTAAGACTAAGTAGAAACCATCCATTATGATCAGCTTAGACTTATAATGCTTTGACCGTTTTTTTTGTGCAATGAAAGAGTCCATTTTACTGGCAAATTCCAAAAGTACAAAAATTGTCAATTCAAAATGTGTCTCAACATTTCAAAACTAACTAAATAAAATGTTTTCTGGTAGGCTATAGAAATCACTTTTATGTAAAACCCCCTAAACCAATGACTTTAATGCTAAAAGTGAATTCAGGCATCACTATATTCTAAAGTACAATCTGGAAATGGATATTCATTTTGAGATTTGCAAGGTTATATTTGACATGTGTCATTAAATTATTAGTGTTTTTTTAAAAGAATAGCTTTAATTGAGTGTACAGATGATGTTAAGAGTAATCTAAAAGTGGAAATGAGAATGCATAATTATTAGTTCATATGATTAAATAATACAATATATAATATTTTCCTATATCCAATGCCGATATATTGTGCAGCCCTATTTTTTTTTTATTTATTATTATTATATCTGGTGGCCATGATAGTTATCTAATGCATTTGCTGCAACATTTTGTTGTCTCTTCATGCAGTATAAATTAAGTACTGAAGTTAAAAATCCTCAAACGTGGAGATGAGCAAAAGGAAGACAATTCATTTCTTTATGCAACATGTGATGTTTCTGTCATGCATGGAGGTAAATTGGACATTGATCACATTCAGTCAGCTACATAAGACACTGCAAATACACTTGAATGTTTAACATATTCAAAATGACATTTTATTTGTAATGGACATGACATTTCAAGCAGCGACAGCTCATATGATTATTATAAATGTGGTTTGAGGACATCATATTAATTTAGAGCACACATAGGTGTATAATTTTTGCTTTTTGTGGTTCTCAATGCTATTCTTCTCTGTTTAGTGTTTTAATACCGTCTGCTAATGTGCTGCATTTACATAAAAAGATGACGACAGACCTCAATAACTAGCATTTACAGCTTTAGCTAAAAACACTCTAAATACAATTTTGCTTTTTGTTTTTTTTATTTACAGATGTCCGATTAGTTAATCAGCATCAAGCTGCTGCTAGGTGCTGCAATGCAAATTACAATCATTATTTCCCATGTGTTGCAGGAAGAATGGTTTTAGCCTCAATTAAGCTCCAATCTAAATGTTAGGTTACTATAATTTATGAAGCAGGTCATCTTTTGTTGGTCTTGCAACAACAACACTCTCTAAAACAGTCCAAACTCAATATTTAATGGTAGGATTTTATTTTGGGTAAACAAACATTCAAATTCCATCACATATTTATTGATTGACTTGTTTTTAGATATTGTGATGCATGTTTGTATTATTAAAATGCTCTATTAAGTATTAAGTATTTGCAAATACTATCTATATTTATCATAAATATTATACAGTTTAAAGAAAATGCAGTTAATGCGTTTTTCTTTTAAGAAAATAAATAAAAAAGCAATTTAAAAAACTGTAGAAAAAAATCTATTTAAAAAGTAAATATTATGTAAAATATTAAGTAAATATTGTAGGCTAATGTTATTTGCAGTTGTAAGTGTCAGTTAAATTGATAACTAAATTATGTGTTATATATTCTTTTTTTTTTTAAATGAACTTTAATTTTAACAAAGACAATCATATTACTCTAGCGTTTTGATTAACAATATGAAATCTGTTAACTTATGGTTATTTTATACAGCACTGATGTTTTTATGTTCTATTTTATTGCTACGAAATCAGAGCAGTGTTAAAAAGAAGTTCAAATAATGGCACAGCAGTCTCCTCAAATGCTATACAGAAAACACTAATTTACTTCAATAGCTAATTTATCTAACTTCTACCTCCAGTTCCACCTTGTTACCCTTGTCGACTGACTGCTACGTCTGGGACTGGACCCTCTTTAGCAGTGTGGACTCAGAAAACGTCTCCTTTCTCATCACACACATTAACCAGAGAGATAGTGTCAGCGAGGTCGGCACCAGCCACAGACCTGATGGGACAGAAAGAGCCCAGCACAAAGCTGAGCTCCATTTGCGAGAATCAACCCACCTGAGCCACTGACATGCTCAGAGGAAGTGATTCAGTAGCTTGCTTATGTTGCGGAGCTCCAGTGGTAATTAGCTGCAGTAAATCTTCATAGCGTCCCAAAAAATGAGCGTTAAATGCCTAATGGTGATGAAGGAAGTTTTTAGTAGCCTATCGTGTTATGCAGTTGATAGGGTGTCAAGGGTGGTTGCCAGGTGGTTACTTATCAGCCCAAGTTAAAAAGAGCCCACCTTCAAGTCTGGTTTCTACATACAGTTTGGGTAATGGGTAAATCATTGGGTTATGTATTACGTTATGTATTTCATGGTGAAAATGATGGTGGTGGAATTTTTGACTCAAACAACCTGACTAAAAATGACACACAATGTTACCGTAGTGACGCTTGCCTTCACAAACCACTCTTATGGTATGTAAGGTAATATACATTTTGACAAATTTATAAATGGTCTGTCGCCTTGAACTGACACTTGACCTTGGCGTAGATGGCATAGGGTAGGAAATAAAAGATAGACGTCATAAAATAATGTGCCGATGCAGTTATTAAGTTTGGCGGGATTGTTGATGTGGATGGGGAGGTCTGAGGGAGCGTGAAATATCACATATGCTCAAAGATCAAAGCTGTGCTGATGGTTTAAGGAGCCAGTCATAAATCAATCTCTAAGAACATTCACACCAGACGGCCAGCTCTGTTTTGATATTGTTTCCCTCGGGGGGGCTGAATTAAAGCACTGACTGACTTTTGGAAAGAGCTCATAAGGATGAAAATGCTGGAATCTGAAGATTATGGAGCAGTTATTAATGGGTCAGTCAGGATAATTGCATTTGCTACCTGAATTGTGAATATTTCACTTGCAGACGGTGTGATGAAGGCTGTTACTGCACCACTGATTGAGCGGGTTCAAACGCGGCCTGATTTAATGAACCACTTATCTGGGAAATCTAAATCCACTAAGACCAATTACAGAGCTGCTGATTCACATGGAGTTTGAGTCATCTGACTTCTTCCAGTGAGATTCACATTAAGAACAGTGAGCTGGTCTGGGGTGCGTTTCCCAAAAGCATAGTTAGCCAACTATGGTTGCAAGTTCCGTCGTTACCAGCATAGTTAAACGATTCGGTGTTTCCCGAAACCATAGTTCAAATGAATGTTCACAATCAGCGTCACAAACTTACGTGGTTGGAACCACGGCTCTCGACCTGTGGTTAGAAGCATAGTTTCTTGTTAGTAAGATATATGGGCTCAAATAAACATGCTCTTGGGCACAACAAGCAAGCTAACATCCAGTACTATCTGTATCGTCCATTCTATGTAAATATGAATGCATTTTAATTATGTATTTTTGCGCGTCCATTGTAAGCGCCATTTTTGAAGAGTGCGGATGTGCATAAATGCCTGCGGGAACCCCGGAGTATGACGTAAGAGGGAACCCACGATGAATCAAACATCAAATAAATCACAATGACAGGGAACAAAAATAGTAAATTAGTCAGTAGGTGCCATGTTCAATACAGTAGCATTTTAGAGACCTCTAATCAGTTAAATAGCATAAGTTATTCCTCCACCACACGCGTGTGACGTCATTAACAATGGCCCTATATTGTAGAACTAACGTGGTTCAAACGACTGAGATGTGACCGTGTTCGGGAAACAGTCGTGACTAGATAGTTCGTTTCCAAAACGATGCATCATACTACGGTGGTTAATCAGCGAGTTACGTCGTTGTTCGGGAAACGCACCCCAGGACGTTCCTTTTTTTATGGGTTCCATGACTGGAGATGGTTGAACTCTATGTTCAATCATTTACTCACCTTAACGTCATTTCTGACCTGTATTTTTTCTTCTTTCCCTGTACAGTAAATGGGGACCAGAGCTTCCTGGTATCAATAAAGATGAAAGCGATACTTCTTATTCACTGATATTTTCTTGACATTTATCAAATTTATAAATGAATCATTCTATAAACGGTCATCTTAATCTTATTTAATTGCACTTTTGTAGTGAACAGATTGATGCAGTAAACAAAACTCAATGATTTGGTAATGAATCATAGTTCATTCACTTTTATTATATGGAAAAAAGGTGGGATGCACTGAAATTACATTGACCCTGTTCTAAAGTTTAATTCACTGATTCAATGATCCATTCACATTGCTTACCAGAGTCCAATGAACAGGGAGATTTTGAGTCAAATTTCTGTCTGTTCATCAGGTAAAGCTTCTGTATGACTTCAGACAACTTGGCATATAATGCATGATTCATATCAACTACTTTCACAGTACTTTTATGTAGCATTTGTTTTGTTTTGTTTTGTTTTGTTTTGTTTTGTTTCATTCATGAATCAGACTGATTCTATTGTCAACTTCAACTCACTGATTCAATTATCTTTTCACATTAGTTAATATAGTCCACTGAAGGCGAGATGAGCTGAACCCACATGTAGTTTATTAGATCCCAACTTGAAGTAAATACAAAATAAGCAATGAATGAACATGAACAAACAGCAGTAACAGAAAACAAAGCTAGACAAGAAACAATGAAACATGAGGGCTATATATACACAAGACTGATGACTAAACAAGGAACACATGTGAACAATAAAAATGATCAACCAATGACAAAACAGTACTAAGAAACACATGACTAAAAACAACCAATCAGAGCAAGACACATACAAGGAGAGCACATGGCAAGATACAAGAGGGCAAGGGAATCACATGACAAACAGGATGCAATTTTGCGTTCAAGTCATGTTGGATAGATCGTATTTATGAGTTGAAGGCACATGAACGCCACCACAAAGTCGTTATTATGAGTGGGAAACTCAAAATTTTCCTTAAGTCCAGAGTTTCAGAGTTGGGGGTGTGTCAGTGAGAAAACATGTCGGATGCAATGTACGCAGCCAAATACTATAGATATGCAGCATCTGTATTGATGGTAAATTTGTTGAAATTAATAAAATTATTATTTTTTTGTAATGTACAATAAAACTATATGTTATATATACAAATGATCATATTATTGTATAATTACCATCGAATATATAATGATTCAGTTTACATCACCTTCATAAATTGAACAAAACCCCCCAAAAAAGCAAAAACACAATGACGCACATTCTTTATTCATCATTTTGTAGATGTAGAGTTAAAAAATCTTTGAATTTTGTGTAGAAAAGTTCAATCGCCATCTTACTCCGATCAAAGTGATTTGAACGCACCAGACACCATAATTATAACTTGTCAACTCGAAAGTACGAACATCCCAGGAGGACTTGAAAATATAAATATATAATAAAAAAAAATAAAAGACAACACAAAACCAACTGTGACACCAATGAATGGGAAGATTATCAGTGAATGATGAGTCAAATATCATAACACATGATTCATATGAGCTACCTTTACAGTACTTTTATAGAGCTTTTTTTGTCAATTTAATGCTTTGGTGCTCATTGGCTTTTATTATATTGAAACAGGTGGGTAAGTGTATTTTGAATGATTCATTTTTGAATCAGACCAATCCTATTCTGAAGTTCAACTCATTGATTCAGTGATCCATTCACATTAGTTAACAGTCCATTGGAGGGGAAGATTATCACAGAAGAAAAAAGTCAAATTTCAGTCTGATCATCACACAAAACTACCATATGACTTCAGATAGCTATAATATGCAAGACTTGTATAAACTACTTTAGCAATTCTTACAAAGAGATTTTTTTTTTTTTTTTTAGCAATTTTCACTCTTTGATGCATTTATTACATGGCAAAATGTGGGCAAAGATATTCTTCAACACGTCACCATTTCTATGGAGAAAAGAACATTTTGAACGCTCATTAGCAACACTGGTTGATAACATAGTTAATCCAAAGACTTGAAAAAAAAGGTTGACAGTTTGATTATCAAAGATGAGTTTTCACGGATAAAACCGGTGACTGCAGAGGGACTTTAACATTTTTAAAAACATTATGAACCTTACGTTTTGATTATCACTCAAAATACTCAACTAAACTGAAAACACAGTGGTTTTATAATTAAATCTGAATCTGTTTATCAGAGAATGGTTTGAAAATGAGCATAGATATTCATGTATATCCCAAACATCTTCACTCACTGTGAGTATAATTCTGTTTGCTATCGCGGTGGTCACAGCGATGTCCATTCAGAAGCGCTCTGGGCGATGTGAGTAGCGTCTCTTATGAGGCCAACCCACTGTAATGAGCTCATTAAAGTCATGAAATCTGGTTATGAGGCATGACCAAGTCGAAATTGAAGAACATCTCTCTCCTGGATTCTTGGCAAGCTCTCAAACAAGTGAGTAGTTTCAGATGCTGTTCTTCACAGTGACCCAGTCAAAAGTTTGGAGATGTTTGCCCTGGAGCTGTTATGATGTGAAGCTTGAGAAAGCGACTGCATAAACAGTTCTGATGAACCCTTGCGTTTTCCAGGCGTCGGTGCTGGTAATCCTCTGTTCACAGAAAATGAGAGAGAGACACATTAGAGAGTGGAAATGCGGAAGGATACGCTGTGTTTGAAAGGGAGAAAATAACCGAGGCCTGTGTACATCACACATTACAGCTTTAAAGGCAACACATGACAGTAAACAGGATTTCTTGTTCTTTTAAGTTTTTACAGTGGTTCATTTAACAGATGCTTTTATCCAAAGCATCTTACAAATGAGCAAAATTACAACTTTTCATCTATTAATCAGTGTTTTTGTCTTGTTGTCTTTTTTATGTGAGAAGAAAAAATTCTTGAATCAAGTTTTTACATGTTTTGGTAACACTTTAGATTAGGGAACACACATTCACTATTAACTATTAAGTATTCCCTCAGTAAACTCCTAATTTTCTGCTTTTTAATAGTTAGTAAGGTAGTTGTTAAGTTTAGGTATTGGGTAGGATTAAGGGATCTAAAATAGGGTCATGCAGAATAAGGCATTTACATGTGCTTAATTAGTAATAAACAGCCAATACACCGGTTAGTGAGAATAGTAAGAATTTTTTCCTTAAAATTAACTAATTGCTTACCGAGTTAACTTTTTTAAAGATTTATTCTATGAAAAAATGTGCATGTATTAAGGATGTTCAGATATTTTGGAAAACAAAAAATAAAGAATAGGAATGTGTATATGGAAAGAAAAGTACATTTCTACTTTAAATTATCATTTTCATCTTGTTTTCAATCAATCAATCAGTTGTATTGTATTGTATTGTATTGTATTGTATTCATTCATTATTTATTTATTTATTTTACTTTAGAAGCAAAATATCTTGAATTAAGTTTATTTTTCTTACCCCATAATCAAATGATTTTACATGTTTTAGGAATGAATGTAACACAATTTGAGGTTTATGCTTTAAAGAACAGAAAAATTGCTTAAATTAAGATTTATTTTATACGAAAAATGACTTTTGCACAGTTTTTCTTCTGAAGTAAATGTTTTCATGTTTCAATGATGATGATTTTCATGATGATTTTTGATGATTTTGGGAGAGGGGTACAAAATGAAGTTGTTTTCTTCCCTTTTTTAATGTAGGTGGCAAAATACTCCATTAGCAAAATACTTTTTACATGTTTTAGGCATAAAATGTCATGGTAACACTTTATTTTAAGGTGTTCTTGTTATACATGTTACATGTACTTACTGTTATAATAACGATTAATTATGAATAATTACATGCAAGTAACCCTAAGACAAACCCTAATCCTAACCCTAACCATATAGTAAGTTAATTAATTAAAGTTAATTAATATTATTTAGTACTTAAATGCATAATTTAAAAGAAGTGCAACTAATGTCACCATTAGAGATTTATTCTTGAAGGAAGAAAATAGGGTTAGAAATCTAAACTATTCTTTAAAATTTAATTTTATGACAAATATTTTAAAGTTGCAAAATTTAGATGTATAGGCAACAGTGAAGAAACACTGAGATAAACGGTAATAATAATAATAATAAAAAGTAGTAGTAATAGTATATTATTATTATTATTATTATTATTTTAAAAATGCAGGATGGGAAATCATCTTTAAAAATATATATTTTAGTGCAAGGAACATCACAAGTGGACTTCTGCACTTATACGCAGAGCAGTTCTGCTACAAAAGTGAACACTGGAGTGCTACAATCAAAGGCACTCAAATTAGTTTCTGTTATGAGCATAATTACAGTGGTAGAATAAGTGTGTATGACATCCACGAAAAGAACCCCGACTGCAATAACCAGACTGGCTCAAACAGCCTAAACATGATTTTGTGTGAAATCATGTTTGAAATCCAGTCTCATAGGTGTCATTTCCACAGTATGACCTAAGAACTAAAAGCACTGAACCTGAAAATCAGGGTCCCTAAAAACCCCAGTCATGTTTCTCATCCACTTACCATGCCACAGCTCTGAGCTCAATTATTTACACCATTTTTATTCGTTGAATCCCATTAGGCACATTTGTTGAATGCTAGCGTGCACTTATGACTAAATCTGTTAATGTTTGTCATTATGCAACTGAGGCTTTTCTAAAGTCCATTTTCCACAAGTCCTATGCCAACACATCTCTTACTTTAGAGCAGCTCAACTCAATATTAATGATTAAGGCAAAGTTTTTGGTCTTTGTGATGGATTTTTAAAATTATGCAATGGCCAAAACAGTACAGCAGAATATCTACTGTTTGACATGTTTCTGGGATGATAAGTCCAGGATAAAAAAAAAAGTGAGAAAGTGGGAAAAAATTAATAAATGAATAGGGTGAAAGTTCATATATATATATATATATATATATATATATATATATATATTGACATGTGACATGTTGACTATAGTGCTGCTTTATACAGAGATATTTTCCATTACTATTAGTCCACACTGGTTATCTGGCAATTTCAGACGCCTTTTGACTTTTTAACATTTCGAGTCATGATTTTGATCTCTCAGATCTTCAGCATGAAGAGGTTTTTCTGGGGTTTAGCCAGAGGTAGAGAAGGTCCTTCTGTGAATACACACTTTCTGCCAAAGTGTTCAAGAGGCAATCACATCAAACAACTGCAATGCATAATATTAATCAGATCCCATCAGAAACATCAATTATCACATGACCTTAAACCATTTTTTTACTCAGCAGACAAGGACCCTTTTCACAGAAACAAGGCTTCAGTCAAGGCTGTTTTATATAAAACTACATAACCCCTACATAACTGTTTTGTAATGGAATATGTAATGTATACATCATGTAATGTATGCATCATTTTGGTCAAGAAAATGTTTTAGTTTAAACACTGTCAGACCAAACTTGAACCACATTTTCAAAGAAAAATTAATTTATTTATTAAAACATTTATCAGCATACACTCACCGGCTGCTTTATAAGGTAAACCTTGCAGGTTGGACCTCCTTTTGCCTTTAGAACTGATTTAATCCTTTGGAATAGTGTCAACAATGTTTGACTTACAGTTGGCTTTCTATCGATTCGAACCAGTCTCTCCATTTTCCACTGACCTCTGGCATCAACAAGGAATTTTTGTCCACAGAACTGTCACTCATCAGATATCTTCTCTTTTTCAGGCCATTCTCTGTAAACCCTAGAGATGGTTGTGCTTGAAAATCCCAGTAGATCCGCGGTTTCTGAAATACCCAGACCAGCCCTTCTGGCACCAACAACCATGCCACATTCAAAGTCACTTAAAGCATCTTTCTGATGCTCAGTTTGAAATTCAGCAGATTGTCTTGACCATGTCTACATGCTTAATGGGGTGTTTACACAACACCGCTTTCAATTACTATTTATGAATTTGGGCCATTCATTTATATGACAACGGTGTTTGGGGTCCTAAAAATGCAAAATTTTGAAAACTGGTTTCAAAGTGCAAGTGTTGTAATGTTGTTGCGCAAACATAATATGTGTATTATGTGTATTACATATATTACATGTATTACATGTATTACGTTTTTATGCGCATGTGCATAGGCAAAGTGACATACCCTAAATGCATTGAATTGCTGCCATGTGATGATTGGCTGATTAGATAGTCGCGTTAACGAGCAGTTGAACAAGTCTAATAAAGGGTCCAGAGAGTGTAACGTCAGACTGTCCTTATTGTGATAGTATACAAACTCAAATTGCAAAATATAAATTTATGAGATGTCAGGGTTTTGGACTTGTTTTTCCTTGTTTTACCCCTGTCTTTGTTCCTGGTTTTCCTTATATGGTCTTTTTCCTGTTCTTGTTTTGTTTGATTGCTTTATGATTCCTCCTTTAGTTAATATAATTCCTGGCACCTGTGTTTTTTTCCTGTGTATTTTAGTTCCTGTCTGTTCCTTGGTTCTCTGTCGGGTCTACTTTGCCACCAGTTATGTTTGTGAGTTTGAAACTTGTTCTATGTTGGATTATCCCTGTGTTTCGTCATTAAAGACTGTTATATAGCTATTTCATGCGTCCTGTGTTCTCCCTGCTTCTACATAACATAACATAAGAGAAGAGAACTTCTTGGAATTGCAAGAAAAAAAAAATACTTATGTTATTAAAAATCACAATTAGGATTTTTTTAAATTTAATTATTCATTAAATCATTCCATCATTCATTCCACCATTAATTAATTCAATTATTCATTTATTCTTTATTAGTTTTCTTTTTTTTTTCCTGTGGCAGAAAATGCTTAAGTAATAGCCACTTTTCAGAAATGCCTTTCTAGAGATTTCTTTTAAATCTGTTCACCAAAAAAAAAAAAAATTATTAAACATTTCATCAGATAATAATTGCGCCAGTAAGTGACAAATGAGGGTCTTGAATGTGTTGTAAATCACTGAATAGACATGATAAAAAGCACAGTTGTTCACCACCAGAACAACTTTTATACACCTTTATGCATAACGTTTATGCTTCAAAATTTCTGTCTACAAATCTGCTACATTAGACATGAGTTTAGATGTTTTCCTCACAAATGACAGCTTTTTTCTTCATTGTGTGAACTGCTGAGCATTGCTTTCATTAAAGCAGACCTTTTTTCATATATTTTATATATGTAACACTGAATGGAGCAATACTTTAGCAATCCCTTGTGATTTTCCTCAACATCACTGAGACAAACCAACCCCACTGAAATTAATGGATTTCGGCTTTCTGACTAATGTGTAAACACCCTAAGCCTGAGGTTTGAACTTTTCAATGTACCTTAACAAATAAGACTAGTCTACCTTGAAATGCATAAACAATAAGAAACATATTAATAGCCTAAGAGTGATTTAAGCTGATGTCATGTTGATGGTCCAGTGGCTCGTTCCTCCATCCAGACCTCCGGCTTTCATATTGAGATGAAAGTGATCTGTGAACCGCTTCTGATCCCAAGCCTTTGCTTTGTGCTGAGAAGCTGCGTTTTGTTGTTCTCACAAGAAAGATTTCACCTTTCCAGAGCATATTCCACAACAGATTGCAGACTCCCATTGTAACACCTGCAAACCAGGTTTCCTCCTACAAAATATAGTGAAGAATATAAGGGGAAAGGGAAGTGGTGTGTGGCCAAGTATGTTGGCCCATACTCAGAATTTGTCCTCTGCATTTAACCCATCCAAGTGCATGCACACAGTAGTGAACACACACCCAGAGCAGTGGGCAGCCAATGCTGTGGCGCCCAGGGAGCAGCATTGGCATTGAGGGTGGAGAGGGTGGTATTGAGGGTGGAGAGAGTGCTGGTTATTCACTCTCCCCCACCAACAATCCCTGCCAGACCTGGGACTTGAACTTGCAACCTTTGGGTTACAAGTCCAACTCTCTAACCATTAGGCCATGGCTGCCCCATAAATAATGGATTTGAACAGTAACATTACAATGTAGTGTAGTGTCTTATTGTAAGACTGTTTTTACTCCAGAGTGCCAATGATCATAGGTGGATTAAGAAAAAAAAAAAAAAGGATTAAGAAATTATTTGTCATAATTCTCTCCTAATACACTATCATTCATTCATATATATATATATATATATATATATATATAAACTACATTTTTTGTCCAAATAACTGCTTCCATTAGATGTGATTTAATCACTTTCTGTAATCTTAATAATTGCTATTCAATATTTTTGTTTTGCAATTCGTTTTAACATACATTTGCAGTTTATTTTTCCTCTTTGCCTCTAATTGTACAGAGAGTTGGCAGAATTATCAGAATTATCCTCTTGGAAACGGGCATGTTACAATTCATACATATTTAACACCAATATTTTTTACAGCACGCTGACATAAACATCTCTGTAGCGGTTCCGTTATTAAAGGTTAAACTGTTATTGCTGTTATTACTGTTATCCCAACAAACAAATATCTTGATAAATGCAGTATTTATGAAACAGTAGGTGAAAAATAGCTAATGAGATACAGAATGCAATGAGATTCTCAAGTGTGCAATGGGACTTTAGAAGCTGAAAAATAAAAATGACAGAAAACTGCGAGCTAAAAACATTCCACGTGTTTGTTTCTGATTTGTTTAAACCTCCATTTGCACCTTCATTTTACTCTTTGCCTGTACAGTGAGTTAGAATTACCATAATTGCACTCCTAAAAATAGAAGTGTTACAATTCATGCATACTATATAACTCTATAGAAACATCCGAGCAGTAACTGAATGTGTAAAGTGGAAAATGGCCAACAATTCATCACTGAGTGTTGATGCCATGCTTACAGCACTGAAAAAAGAGTGTATGTGTGAATTTGTGCATGCTGCAATTAAAAAAATAATCGATAATGATCGTGACCAATCGATTGGTGCATCCCTACAGTGTGTGTCACTGTATCAGGGAGTAACTATAGTGGAGAAGAAGTGGGAAGAATAGAAAACACTGCAAATTACACAATGACGGTAACCGAGGGGTGCATACTTCTCTGGCCAAGAGTGTATTAGCATCACAGCAGAGGACAAGAGTTTGTTTGGAAGACACAGAAGCCAATTAGAATCTGATAAAAGGCTTCAAATGAAGAGTATAATTACTGTAATGTTTGTGAAGTGTGTGATGTGTGTCTGTGGCATTAAAGGTGTGAAACTGTCCATAATGAGAATGAATGGAGGTCTTTTGTTGTCAGGAAGCTTTAAAGACCCATCAGAATTGGAGTTAAAAGTGCTATATTAAAACTTTTCTGCTAAAAGTTGATTGACTTTAAGAACTACACTAGCATATAGATCTTAAAGGTACAGTTCACCCAAATATGGTAAATTCTGCCATCATGTACTCACCCACTTGTTCCAAACCTGTATGGTTCTGTTGAACAAACCAAAAAGTTAACAGTACCCATTGACTTCCACAGTATATTCTTCTCAACTTTACTAACTACTTGTGTGTTCAAGTCCTCCTGGGAAGTTTGTAGTTGAAATTATGATGGCATTTTTGTTCATGCCACTTTGGTCAGAGCAAAATGTCATAAAGAATGCACATCTGGTGTTTTTTTTTGTTTTTTTAATCAATTTATATTGCTGTAAATTGAATCATTGTATATTCATATATATTATAATATCATAATTATACAATACTGTTATATTTTGTCCATGCAACATGCCGGTTTTATTGTAAATAAAAAAGAGATGTCATTAATTTCAACAAATTAACTATAAATACAGATGCTAACTCTATTGCGTCCCCTAGATTTTCTCACCAACTCAGAAACTCTTGGCTTAAAGAAAGTTTCCCACTCGTAATTACAATCTTTGTGGAGACATTCATTTACATTCATTTTACTGTATGATCTTTCCACATCTTTAACACACCATATGGTTTTGGGAAACACTGAATCGTGCCACCACAGTTGGCTAACAGTGGTTTTGGGAAAACCTCTAAAGCAAGTAGTTAATTACGGTCACATCTGTAACGTCAGCTCCAGCTTACTTTACTGTTTCAACAGAAACAGAACACTGCACTCTGAAATAGTGAGATGAGGAAAAGAAAAGGCATTTTCCACTTCAAATGATCACTCACTCTATCAACACATCTTACTAGTTTTAAAAGCAGTACTCAACCTATAAAATGGCTTAACTACAATGCAGTTTGTAAAGATGGATAAAGAGATTCAAAATGCATTCATTTGCATGCATTTTCAACTCCAGAGATGCAGTGAGTGATGGAAAGACACAGTGGCTTAGGGACCGACGAGTCAACCATCCCGTGACTCACTGGCATCAGGCATATCCATCGTCCCCCTCTGCATCACCTGCAGCTTCACCTACTGGGCCAAGGCCCCCTGTCTATTCCCCGTCCATCATACCTTCACACACATGCACACACTCCCCTGGGGCAGCGCCACCAACGCACTCAGTCAGGGTTCACTGCATCCCTCTGACTGCACCGTCTGTCTGGCCCTGCTGGAGATACACATACACACACACTTGTACACTTCAGTGCTCTTCTTTAAAATACATCATGCAGAGAGCTTTGAGCAACATACATTCTCTTATGACCCCAGCCAGCAGGAAGAAAGAGACACACGGGAGTCAGATGGGTCTGAAAGCTCTCCATCTCTGCCTTTCACAATCTCTCGCTCACTTTCTTTTCAATTTTTGTGCTTAATAATCGATACTGAAAATAATTGATAGTGGATTTTATCATTGATTAGTATGTCTTTGTGATGTGCACAAAGCTCTTCCTTCAGTGACTCCACTTTAGTGAGAAATGCATCAAAGAAACACACACACACTCACACTTATTTATATTTTCTGTCATATGATACTGTGAGAATTTTATTCATTTATTTTGCATAACAGCACAAACTAACAGCAAGTGAGCACTGTGAGGAGCATATTTATTACATGGCACATTGACATTTTTAAAGTCAAATCAAGTCACATTTATTTATTCATGCAATAAAGATTGGTTCAAAGCAGCTTCACATTAATAAAGAGGAATAACAGTGTTAATGTTGTAAAAATCATCAGTTATGAAACTAGGGCTGTAAGGTCCCAGTCGATTAGTCGATTAATTGGTCGATAAGGTCTGGTTCGACCAAAATTCTGATTGGTCGATTTTTTGCCGCGCTCATTTCATCAGTTTGGCCGCGCTCATTTCATCAGGTGGAAAGCACTAATTGCTAATGGGGGTGTTTAATTGTTTTTACATTATTTCGTTTTGGACATTAATCAAATGTTATAATTTTGCACATTTATTTAAAGTATTATTGGATTTGGGCACTTTATTTTTATTTGTTACTTTATTCAGCCCCTAACGCAATTGCGCTGTGCACACTGTTTGTTTTAGTTTTGAGCCTATGCTTTATTTATTTTTTGCACTTTATTTCGTTTTGGACATTAATAACATTTTATAATTTTGCACATTTATTAATTTTAAATACTTGTGGATTTGGGCATTTGATTTATTTATTTTTGTATTTGTTCTGAGTGCAGCTACCTTGTTGTTGTATTCACTTTATTTGGTTTTAGTTTAAAATTTGGATGATTAACTGTTGAAGTAGCCTACTTTACTTTTATGGTTCCCTTTTATTGTGCAAACTGCAAATTTATTTCTAGTATTATTTATTGGATTTGGGCACTTTTTTTATTTTTTGTATTTTTTTATTTGGAATGCGCAGTTGCGCTGTGCCCACTGTTTGTGTTAGTTTTGAGCCTAAGATGCTTTATTTTTCAGTTATGCACTTTATTTGGTTTCTGCTCTTGTTTGTTTAATAAATATTCTTTTTTTCTTAAAGTGGACGCGCCTTTTGTGTTTATTAAGAGTAAAAACTTTAAGTCTATTCGTGACTCAGCCGCGAAGCTGAGCTCTTATGTTCAGCCTCGACTCTGTCTGAGCTCATGGCGGCTGAAATGATAGTGTCTGACAGTTATACTTATGACAAAAATAATTTTCTAAATTATGTTGCACATTCCTCAAAAGTTCTTGTGATATCACTAGTTGACAACATAGTACTGTTTTCAGAAATCACAGGCTATGATATTGCGCAGGTGCACGTGATGCACCGCTGTCAGAGACGACAGACTCGTGTGTCAGACTCATTTCAGTGCAAAATAATTAGGTCAAAAACGATTTAATATACTGCAAATAGCCTATTAGTTTTTTATGTTTATTTATAATTAATTTTTGCAGACAACAAGGCTACCAAGTACTGAGCACAGTGCGTATCTAATTAATGTAACGTACGTTTTTTTTTCTCCACAACGTCATTTTTAGTCGATTTTTAGTCGAAAGTTTCAGGACTTCAGTCGACCAAGATTTTCTTTGGTTGATTACAGCCCTATATGAAACATAACACAACATAGCTGCTCTGCAGAAGATAATAGTGTCATTATTTAGCTCAGGTCAATGTTGATTTAATTCAGTTCAATAACAGTGTCAATGGTGCAAAGATAGTGGCATTATCCAGATCAATCAGTTCAAATTTTGTTCTCATCTAACCAGTGTCAGTGATGTTAAATCGATAATATTACTGAATATTGTCTTTTAAACCTAACCGAGCCAAAGCGGACAGTAAAATATGAGGCAGATTTTTTTTTTTTTCTTTTTTTGTGTCTGTTATTATTAGATAAATTTGATAAACTAGTATCTAACATCGACTTAACTATTATGAAAAGTTCGAAACGAAACGAAAATTATGATTTCGGTTTACTGGATTTCTTGACCTTCTCAACTATATTACTATATAATATTCAACAGTATAACTGTAACTATAAAACATTTCAAATTAAACAATGTCATGATTTTTACATACTACATTGATATATCAGATTGATCAATCTGATATAAGTTCAGCATTTTTAATTGATAAGTAATTACCAAACACAATATTACATGTGGGACTCTTTTGCCACAAAATGTTGCCCTGTTACAAAAAACGTTACATTCTTTTAAATTGTGACATCCAAGAATGAACTTAAAGTGAAAACTTTTAAGTTATCGTAAAATCAGTCAAATTATTATTATTTTTTTCTTGAATTTGTGGGAAATGTTTGTTTATTAATTGCTACAATCCAACATTTGGTTTCAAACCTCACCCTTACTGAGTGCTGACTTATTTAGGCTAAATTTGCAAATTATTCATTTGAAATTTGTATTAATTTTGTCTATTAAATTGATATATTTTAATTTAAAATAAACTTTGAATTTATTTTAAAATAAATGAAATAATTATATCATTTTAAATATTTTTTTTTTCTATTTAAAGGGTAAAATGAAATTGCAAGTAAAACTATAAATAAAAATAATTTTTTATGTTAGTAATATCAATAACAATCCAACATTTGGTCACAAACTAGTTGAATTAACAAGGCTAAATTTTCAACTCTGTCATCCATCTGACATTAAACATTTTGTCAATTAAACACGTATTGAAGACTGACACGGAAAAGAAGAAATCATTGAATAAAGTCGTTATTTTTGTGTTATTTGCACACAAAAAGTAGGCTATTCTTGTAGCTTCATAAAATTAAGGTTGAACCACTGATGTCACATGGACTATTTTAACAATGTCCTTACTACCTTTCTGGGTCTTAAACACGTCAGTTGCATTACCGTCTATGCAGGGTCAGAAAGCTCTTGGATTTCATCAAAAATATCTTAATTTGTGTTCCAAAGATGAATGAAGGTCTTACGGGTTTGGAACGACATGAGGGCTTGAGTAATTAATGACAGAATTTTCATTTTTGGATGAACTATCCCTTTATGCACTTTCAAGCCATTTAACAAGGTTAGAAAACACTGAGGTATAGCATACGTTATACATAAGCTTCAGTGTGCATATTGAAGTGCTTTGAAGCAAAGCATTGGTGGAGACATGAAGTATCTGATTAATTAAAAACATAACTGACAGATTCATTGATTATCAAAATAGTAGTTACATTAGTTTCAGTGCTAGTCTACATCATCCCATCAGTGATGTGGCGTCCGCACACATCTGGCTGTCGGACTTGTCAAGCCGGAAAAAAAACTGAAACTTAAAAGAGAGCCAGAAGATCAAGCGTTTCACAGGATCTTCCACTCCCTCAGGGGAAGACTGATGCCTCGGTGGGAGAAAAAATGCAGAGACGGTTCTGAGGTAGAGCTCAAGATTCAAACCCTTCATCAGTGACACATCTTTTTTACACTGTCTAGTATTACCATACCAGATGTCTGAGTCACTTACCCAGTGCATTCACTATTTTTCACATCTCACTTAGCGGGCTACGTCAAGAGTCACACCGCTCCAAACCTGTGTCAGCTCTCTGAAGCACAGCTACAGTTTCTTTGACGTCGCATCCTCGGGGAGACGCGTGTTAACCTCCGCCACAGCCAACAGGATTATTTCAGGTAAAGCAGCATGGGAGCCACTCACCCGAAAGTAAAGCCTTGCTCGACGTGGCGTTTAACATCTTCACGAGTAAGCCGTGCGTGTGAGCTCTGTGGATAAAAGGGCACTTTGTGGAACATTGTGAAGGAAAACACTTTTCAAAAGATTATAGGTGGGCAATCCACTCCTCAAACAATGGCAGGACACATTTTCCAAATGACCTTACAGGAGACGCATTTAACAAAGCATTATACTCGCCCGAGAGAGACGAGAAAAGGCAAGCATGCAGTGAAATTGCTTGAGACTGAAAGGGAAAGTGAATTAAAGTCATTCCCTCATGTAAAGCAAAGCAGTATTGATCCAGTTTCCATGCTGAGATTTATGGTACTAAAACCTTCCCGTAAAAATCAATAATCATACAACATATATGAACTGGCTCTAATACACCAATAAAGGTTATTTCCTCTCTACATGACACTTACATGATAAATTCGTTCAGACCACAGAGTCAGTACTCTGCCGACGGCAACATGTTACAGAAAAGTTTACATGAATAAAACTCATTTGAAATCACTTTTGACATGGATTTTATGGCTCATATTGTATGATATAGTGAGAATATGGAAAGAAAAAAGACCTCAGTTTTATTCAGAGGCCCAAACTGAGCAAAAAAATATGCAATTTGGTGCAGTTTTTGATTATTTATATGGCCAAAAAGTAAGATGGCATTCTGATATGTAGCTTGTAAAGTAAATCAATGAGATTTTTATAACAGTATAGCAGGCTACTGACATAAAATAAAAATTTCACATGAACCACAATCTGAAGGGGGAAAAATTATACTACAGGCTTTTTATAAACTATATGGTAACACTTTAGTATAGGGACCAATTCTCACTATTAACTAGTTGCTTATTTGCATGCCTATTATTAACAAATTGGCTGTTTATTAGTATAAAGCCAACCCAGGCTCATTGGAAATACGTGCCTCTACATACATTTCTGCAACCCCGTAATTATGTACCTCACTGCACGTTTCGCAACAGTTTCAAAGTGAAATGTCCAGAGAGTGGCGCTAAAACACACGTTTAATACGTGACCGTGGCACGTTTTTATTACGTTGGTACAGGCACTTATTGCAGCGTTTTTATTATGCTGATTGAGGTACATTTTGCGGCCATTCAGAATTCAAATATCTGGTGAGTGTTGCTAAAGATTAATGCTCTATCAGGTTGGAAATATCCCCTACACCAAACCCAAACCTAAACCTACCCCATAGTGTTAACAAATGTAAAAGTAATATAAAAACGTATTCGCTGATGCAGCCATACTATTTTAATTTTCTTACGTGGATCTGAGCTGTTTAGTCGAAACGTAGTATCACGGGGATTCGCGGAGCTCTTCATCACCTAAGTGCAACGCCTTATAGCATGAGCTACCGAATAAATCTGCTGGATTAGAAAACTCATGCATATGAAGCTGTATATGTGACGACAACATTCAAAAGTATCAGTTTTCAAATCGTGCAAGATGTTAAAATTGTTTTGAAGTCACAACATAACATTCTGCAACTAACTGTGTGAAAATTAGCCTTTATTAGTCAAAAATATACCTGTAAATCATACTTTCGTGTGAAAAGGAATAAAAGTTGTTGGAGTTTTACTGCCTCTAGTGTTCATTTCAACTGGAAACTGCAGCGATTTGTATGTATAGGTACGTTTTTTCAGTTTTGCAGAAATGTATGACGAGGCACGTATTTCCAATGAGCCTAGGTTGCATAAAGCACATATTCTGCGTGGCCATATTCTACATCCCTAATCCTACTCAATACCTAAACTTAACAACTACTTTACTAACTATTAATAAGGAGCAAATTAAGAGTTTATTGCCGTAGGTAATGGTTTGTTAATAATGAGAATTGGACCTTAAAATAAAGTGTGACCAAAACAGCAAACTATCAATCAGACAACAGAATTAATGTAGTAAATTGTGTATGACTGTTTTTTGATCACATTGATCATTTAGAGTCTTTAGAAATTTGTGTATTGAATAATAGGGGTTCATACCGTTTTAAATCCCATCTCTACCGACAGTTTTCAGCTTTATCAGGAGGCGGATCATATAAATGCCACATTACTGTTAATTTGCATTAATAAATTGTACTCAACTGTGATGCATTGCCAACAATCACTCATGTTGCATGACAAATTATTCTGTTTTTAGTAAAAGCTCATTAAAAACAAATGGTAATCTAAGAAAAACAAAAACTATAATTTGTCACTTTATATATCAATCAAACAGACCTTTCCTGAGTTATTATGCAGTTCTTAGCCAGAATAAGCTGGACTCAAAATAGACTCAAAGATATGTATAAATAGTCCAAATTCTGCATAGACAAGACAACAGATCTCCACATCATCTCCGTTGCAAAACCTAGTGAGCTGCCTAATGAGGCCTAATGAGGCATCATATTCACACTCCCGGCATGAAGGCTTTTCCAAAAGTTAGGCATCTTAATTATGTTGTTTTCTAAGGTTCCTTATTTGGCCAAATCCTAAGGATTTAGCAGTCCATATATCCTTCAGAATGATGGCTACCCCATAATGCACAGCAACAAGCAAAATTTTACATGGCTGTGTACCTGTAACAGCTTTCATGATGGAAAGAACTACAATCCCATGAAGCATTGCGAATGACACAACCAATCTAAATAAAAATAATAAATACAAAACTATTGATTTAAAGATGTTATTATATATAGAAACCTGCTGCTGCACATATAACATATGAAATAATCACCATATATAGCATACATGAATCACCCGTGGCAGATCTACACAGGTGGAGCTGGGGAAGGTGGAGGATTTCTGAAGCGTGCTGCAACTGCTGCAGCAAGCACTAGCCAAGTATTTGAATGTTGAGCAGCAAGCTCATTGCCTGCTGATGCGAAAGAAACCAATCAGCAGCATCATGATGCGATTATATCAGATTGAATCATAGCCTGTAAAAAAAGATGGACGACACGTCTCCACTTCCTTCCACTATAGAAAAGTGAAGCCAAAGGATCTCAGTATGGCCGTTGCTATAGTTGCCAGAGTCTGCGCAGTAGTGTTGTGAGGTGGAGCCGCAGAATCAAACTCCCACCCAAACTCCCGCAGATCCAATCAACCACAGCGACACGCCCCATTTTTATAGCATCAAATTACTAGCTAAAATCAGACTTATCACAAAAACAAACAATTGAACATACATCAGCATGATAAAAACTACCTTAAATGACCAAAACCATATTTTGGAAAATTGTATTTGAAGTGTAATTTATTTTTTTTATTTTGACTCAAGTCCCATTCGTTTACATGGAGAGGGTGGGGTTTATGAGCTGTACTGCAGCCAGCCACCAGGGGACGATCAAAGAGCTCACAGCTTCACTTTTCAGGACATGTGAGGCACATTCGGATTGAATTAAAACCTCTCGGCCTGCGCCATCTAGAGTTTCATGAAAAAACTTTGTATTTAATTAGTTTGAGAATGCAGGGAAAGAGTGCCTCATAGGTGTGCTAAAGTACACTTTTGGTACGATTTGCTTGTCATAGTTCTGTAATTGGAGGGTTCACCAGAAATTCTGATGTTAATGCAATTATTTTTAAAAAATAAGCTGAAATAATGTAGGCTGCTGGCTTCAACAAAAGCATATACCATTGATTAACAACCTCAGAGCTAACAGTAGATATGTTTTAAGATTTATTCTAGCTTCATGCAATCTTTTTTTTTATCAACATTTGAATGTGGTTAGGTTTCATGAAAAAAGCAATATTTTGAATAAAAAGCTAAGGAAATGCTGTTTTTGTAAAAGACTCAGTCTGGATCAGATTCGAACGATGATCAAAACATAGATGGAATTAGATTGCTTCCGTCAACGCATTCAAAGCTTGCATGGTTATATACCATTTCCTGGATAAACATTTCATTCAGTAGGGTAGAGTGGGGTAAAAGCCCCCCCCCCCCCCCCCCCCACACACACACACACACACACACACACACACTTAAGGAGTGTAATATTTTTCTGTGAAACAAAAGTTAAATGTGTTCAGAAAAGTTATAGTTTTAGTGACAATGACATAAATTATAAACAAATTATGAAAAATGTCCAGAGTTTTCATGTTATTCAATTTTTAACAAAAATTAAATTTGTACCAAGGGGGCATTTTACCCCACCTATGGGGCAAAATGCCCCCATGGGTGGGGTAAAATGCCCCCCAGTCTGACAAAGCAATATGCTTTAAACCAGTGGTTCTCAAAGTGTGGTATGAGTACCACTAGTGGTACTCAGGCTCCCTCTAGTGGTACGCAGAGGAATCACTAAATTAAATATAAATTAGTGTTAAAACACAATACATTTTAATTTAATCTTTATTTGAGTATTTTATTTGATTTTATTTTTTGCATTTACAGTACAGTACAGTTTTTATTTAACTTTTTAACACATTTTAATTTAATCATTATTTAAGTTTTTTATTTACCTGTTTGTAAGCACTGTGCAGTGTTAATATTCAAACTGTATTTACAATGTTAAAGTGGCTGACAACATTATTCTTCTTAGGAATACAACTGCCTCGTCTTTGAACTGTGCGTAGCTGTAGCTGAATAGTTAGGCCTACTAAGTTACTGTATTTTAATGTTGGTCATTATGGTGATAATTGGAGAGCCAAATATTTTCTGAGGTGGTACTTGGTATAAAAAGTTTGAGAACCACTGCTTTAAACATTTACAGCAAAATCAGAGTACAGACAGTTTTTGCTTACAATTAAAAATAATATAATCTATAATTATGAATTACAAAATTGTAATTTGAAACATTTTGTTAGCTGATGCTAACTTGCTAGCTAACTAGCTACCTGATGCTAACTTGAAGTAATTTTTAAATATAAAATCCAAATATTTTTATTCAACCAACTAGTTAGAATATATTTGATGGAAAAAACAAAGGATTTGATGTTCAGAACAGAATAGCTACAGGAATTGCTCATTGCCCCCTGGGGGCGTTTTACCACACAGACTATAAGCCCTTTCACACACACAGACTTTTCCGGAAAATTACCAGTAAATTGCCGTAAAGAGATCATGTGTGAACAGGAACTTTTCAAAAATATTGGTAAATTCGTTCCGGCAATTTACCGGTATGAGAAGTTGTAACATTACCAGTAAATTGCCGAAATTCTGCTGTGTGCTTAAAAAAAAAAAAATTATGTCATTCTGAAAATATAATTATATTTTTATTAAATAACACGTACTCCCTATCTACAGGACCTACTGTTCTCACATCATATATAACTGTGATGTTCTACAAAACAACAAGCTTTAAAACACTTTTTTTCTTACTGCTGAAAATTAGATTATTTACTGTGGAATCTGTTTTCTCTCCGGTACATCACCAGTGTAAGCTTCATGGTGAAAACTTCTACATCACTCTCATCAACATAGTCCATATAGCTACAATAAAAATTTATCTTGACTTTATCTTGTGGTTATTTTGGGAAAAACAGTAGGGGGGCATTTTCCCCCACTCTACCCTAATGTTAAGCAGTTTTGAATATGCTTTTTATTGCTTGATGATTTTTTTATTTGATTATGTTACATATGCATCTGCTTACTTACGCAATCGCTTGTTTCTGCTTCTTCTTCGCCGTGTTTTGATCCAGACGTTCAATACCCTTTCAGAATATGCGTAATAGCGCCTCCTACTGTACACCAGTGAAAACACAGAAAGGCGCAAAATTCTGTCAATGAGAGGGAAGCGTTGTCTCATAAATGATGGACAATTCTGTCAATGGCGGGGAAAGAGTTAATGGTTTATTGTTAAAAATCAATCCCCCAGTGGAAAAACATGAATGGGTTTTTACTTCCAGAATCCGACCGTTGCACTGTATTAGAGTTTCACACCAATAACTCTATTATCTCTTATGAACTCAACTGAAATGACAGTGATGAAGCTGCTATCTTGCTCAAACAGCATAGTAGAGGTTCATTTGAACTATGCTGTTTTGAGTATCATGCAATGAATTTAGCAACATGCTAACACCATGTGCCTCCCATCACTATAAAAAATGATCGTGGAAAAACTATGAAAATGCTACAGTAAAAACCTGTTAAATGGTTAACGGTAAGTTCCTGTAAAATTTACAGGGGAAAAACCGTAAACTGACATTCCCAGAATTCCCTGCGTTGCATTTCAAATTTTGTTTGAATTTGATGATTTTTGTTTGAAATAACTATGTTTCTTCTTAGTTTTTTCTTATCAGTTATGTTTATTAGGGTTGTATGTTACATCTAATGTTGTTAAGTTAATGTTTATTGCATATTTCAGTTTAATGAGTCTCACCATGATGGTGTTTAGTGCATGTGTGAATGACACTGTGCACCTTCTGTATTATTTAAAAGCTGCTTGTGATGGGCTTTGGTTCATCATGTGACTTTCTCATCACCACCTGCATTTGGTGGTTATCAGTGTATTTCAAAGGTACAAAACAGATTTCAGTACTTCAATAGGTTGGTATATTAACATTATATCAGTTAATGAAATTATGGTATTTAACTGTAAATTTTAGTTAAAACCGTAAAACCTAAAATGTTGTTACCGTATTTTTTTACGGTAGAATTCCGGCAACCACAGCTGCCGGTTTTTTACCGTAAATTTTACGGATTTTTTTACAGTGTGGAGTGTTTCTTCTGTCTATGTTGAGTAGGCCTATTCAACATAGTGTTCATGATGGTAAGGATGCCAATGACAGCTCGCTAAGTTCTGGAACTGAGCCATTGCCTGGCCTGACTTACTGTGTATTGCTAACTTATAAGGAGAGACATTATAGCTGAGATCATTAGAGCACAGCAAACTCATGTTCGGTCTCTCTCCCAGCATTTGCAATGTAGTCTTTAGGGATTTAGGAGAGATCCGACAGAGTTGGTTTGTCTGGATGCTGGGTGCATTCTTCATGCGTCCCCATGTAATGGTGCTGTAATAGAGCTGAATCCCTGCGGGAGCTCTTGGAAGAGTGGAGCTGGAAGTTGGCCTAATCAGTTGGCATGGTGCGCTGCTATCACCCCAAGTCACGTGCCTTCTACAGTCACATAAAATCCTTTGACGTTTGCACATAGTGACAGAAAGAAACCCATTTGTGTGGCTGAAACTATTGTTCTCAAACACACTCTCGCACTTGCATTCACAACAGATACCTGCACAGATTATCTCAAATCCATCTTCCACTTTCATCTGTTATGTGCTATTTACGGCCATGCTGAAGTGGTTAGAGACTTGTCTCCTGTCGTTTCCACTGTGCTAACATTGATCATGCTGATGACACATCTACATTAAAAGATAAAGGTACTACACTTAACCCCATTAAGCCAGACACTCAATCAATTGGGTGTCAGAAATCCCTCCTTGATAAAATTGCATTAAAGGAAATGGTCTGCAAACTCCTCTCTGGAAAAAATAGAGATATCAGTCGGTGTTCTGTGAGGTTTATAAAAGTCAAGCTCACTTCATCTGGCTAAATTGAGACCCAAGGTGCAATACCTGGAGAAAGATATCTGTTGCCCTGCAACAGATAACAGCCTGCAGTTCTGGGTAATGAACTATATTATTTGGCAGTAAATGAGAGGAAACTGGTAAAATATTACCTATATATTGTGTTTTCTCAGTTTTGTTAAAAGCATCTGCTAAATGAATAAATGTAATGTCAGCAATTTCAGGTTATAAAATTTATGAAGGCTTGGTACAAAATGCCACCAAAGTTAATTAAAAAAATCAGAAATAATATTATAAATGCAATTGTTACCACCCAACTGTGTATTATTATTATTCCAACGGAATTTGATTCAGTTCTAGATTTTGACATAAACATTTTGATAAAACATTTTAGTAGGAGTGAGAGAGTTTTCAAAAGGAAAAGAAAATCTTACAGACTAAAAAAAAAAAAACTTGGGTCAGTGTGTGTTTGTAACAGAGTCCACTGAAGGCGAGCGTAGTGATGAACCCAAGTGCAGTTTATTTACAACGTGAAATCCAAAGTACAAACATAATCCAAACAAAGACTTGA
>JAFVLL020039989.1:0-10707 GCA_021397915.2 Tor tambroides | reverse complement strand
GTTGTAACGAGTGGTTATTTGAGTTACTGTTGCCTTTCTATCATCTCTAACCAGTCTGCCCATTCTCCTCTGACATCAACAAGGCATTTTTGTCCGCACAACTGTCACTCACTGGATATTTTCTCTTTTTCGGACCATTCTCTGTAAAACCTAGAGATGGTTTTGCGTAAAAATCCCAGTAGATCAGCAGTTTTTGAAATACTCAGACCAGCCCATTTGGCACCAACAACCATTCCACGTTCAAAGTCACTTAAATCCCCTTTCTTCCCCATTCTGATGCTCGGTTTGAACTTCAGCAAGTCGTCTTCACCACATCTAGATGCCTAAATGCATTGAGTTGCTGCCATGTGATTGGCTGATTAGCAATTTGTGTTACCAAGCAATTGAACAGGTGTACCTAATAAAGTGGCCGGTGGGTGTATATCTAAAACATATACAAAATGTATTTTAAAAAACTTTGAAGGGGTTAAATAGCTCAAAGCAGCAAAAACGTAACAATATAAAAACTAAAATGTTGTTTTTAGGTTACAAATTTAGACCACTAATAAACAAGTCATTTAAGTCCTTAATTTTCATTCATGCATGATTTTTATGAATGCATGCGTAACTGATTTGCTTGTTTCCTCGTTTTATATAACACACTACCCTTCAGTTCGGTTTTATACAACATAAGCTGAAACCGAGGTGAGTGTAAAGTTCCCACAGGTACCAATAGAGGCTAAAAGGAAAGAATAGAGTTCCTCATTTCCGCCTATATGGGAGAAAATCAGCATCCTGGTTCTGGTAAATATTGCTCTGTGATAGATCCCCTGCATCCTACTGTATCTGCTTAACTGTGTCGGCGGCAGCATATAAAAAGGAGGCAGTTACCGTTGAATGTTGTCACCATTGTTCGACTGCTGTTATTTCCTAAAACGATCACGGCAGGGGGACTTTGGCCTTATTGTTATGGGAGGGAGGGATGTGGATGAGAAGACTCTGGGCTCGCTGGAGAAGGCGCATGGGGATATTGGTCCCCATCAATCAGAGACTCCACACAATGAGCGTCGACTCCCTCACGGTGTGGGAGTCTATCATAGCGGCCGATCGCACCACAACAATGGAGCAACACCTGTTTCCTTGGCAAAGCTCGGGAGCAACCTTCCTGTACAGGGCTGTTGGAAATATGATCAGGAGAGGGAGCTGAGATGAACCTTCATGCTGGGTCACAGTGGGAATGTGAATCAGCTGAGATGAAGGGAGCATCTCATCAGACATACTGAGGTTTTATAGCTGAGGTCTGATCTTAGATATGGAATTTAATGTCCAGTATTTGTATGGTCCCTGTTTGATCTGTCTGGCGGTCTGAAGTTGTATACTGTATGTGGAATTGTTTGTTCACTAAAGTAATGCTATTATTTATATTTAGAATAAAAAGTGTGATCCAAATTTTGAATGCCGCATTGCTGATTCAGGATAACGTACTGCAAAATCCCTGGTTGCGTGATTCTGTTCACAGTCTGTGCACCTCAAATGCGTCTTTGCTTCACATAGGAAGTTTGCTGGGATTGTGTTTGTGTTGCCCAGATGAAATCATCCTCTCGCATAAGAGGATGTGAACACATCCTTTTACGTGTCAGTAAGGTCACTTCCACATTTTCAGAGGTTGCAAAATGAACAAAAGGCTACAGGCATCTGACTGACTGACTGACGGCTGTTGGTCACTTTGTTTGCGCCAGTTTAATCCAATATTATGCCATTAATCAGACCACTGATGTAGAACATTGGTTTTTAACCAGGGGGCCTAAGCAAATTTTCCCAGGGGCCAGAGAATGACTAACATATTTAAATAATGACTTATTAATAATATATAAAATATATATATATATATATATATATAAATTATATATTAAAATGCTTAAAACAGATCAAATCAAGATGTAAACTGAAATCATATTACTTTTACCCCATAGTAACTCTTTTTATTGAACTGTCCTTATGGTTGAATAATTTAATATCAACACTTCCAGTTTTGGTTAATAAAAAAGTTTGAAAATAAGCAGCTTTGTCATAATTACAGCAGAAATAACAATATCTTAGCCTATATAGTCGTGAATATTGTGAAAATGGGGGCCTTCAAGTCAAAAAGATAGAAAACCACTAATCTAAAAAAAAAAAAATGTTGAAGTCATGTTTTTTAATAAGACACTTAGGCCTGGTTTCAAAGACAGGGCGTAGGTTAAGATAGGATTAGGCAATAGTTCAATTAGGACATTTAAGTAGTTTTTATAAATGTGCCTTAGAAGAAAACATTACTGGTGTGCATCTTGAGGCAAAACAAAGGCACTGATATATTTTAAGATCAGTCAATGCAAGGTTCTTTCAGTTGAAACAGCTCAGATTGACATTTTAATCTGGGATTAGGCTTAAGCCTTGTCTGTGAAACCGGGGGTTAAAGTTCTGGGAGTCACAAATGCGATCCTGCTTTCTCAAACCATAAACATATTCTAGTTTTGTGTCCATTTTAGTGGAGTCTATAAGTCAATGCCGAGTAATAATTCATGCAAATATGTGACAAGATCAATTATTTATTTATTTATTTATTTTATTTTTATTTTTTTTGGGGGGGGGGTTGTAATTTAATTTGCACCTGGCACCTGTTGCCACCAGGTGCCACTTTCTATGAAATTAGCTTAGTCAATGAAATATCAGTCAAATGGAAACAATGTTGTGCTAATTTCATAACACAACCAGCTTTTTGTTTGCCTTCATAATGGAAACAGCAATCATAAGTTTAGTGATGAATTAGTTCCTTCCAGGCAACCTGGCAAGGCTACAATAGAGCTCCATAAGGTCATTAAGGCTAATATCAGGCTGTTCCCACTACCTTGCTTGCAGGCCTATTGTTGTGCTTGAATACAAGTGACCAGCATTAACAGTTTGTTTAAGGATAACCTTATTGTAAATCAGAGTAAGGCCTTACTATAACTGCTTTAGGTTTTATTTTTCATCCTGGTAACTTGCTGTACTTTTGCTGTAGCTACTTTGCAGTTTGAATTTTCTCAAATGTAACTTTTTTAATGACTGACAGACCAACATGTGGGTTTTGTAAATACTTATGATTTTTCTTGAGTTATTGTCAGCATATTCCCTTTAGTGACCACAGTGAATTAAAAAAAGAAGAAAAATCTTTGGATTGGTGTTGCGTAATGATTGAATTTAGGAGCTATGTGGAACAAACTAACAAGAACATCCTGTCTATTTTATTAGATCAGCAAAAGCCCCTGATATCAGATAGGAAATCAGCTTAATCTATTTTCAACAGTGTTCTGCTTTTTTTAAATTAATGAAATGTAATATATAGGGTGGGGGAAAATGCCCCCATGGGGTAAAACGCCCCCCTACTGTTACCAAAATAACCACAAGATAAAATCAAAATAATTTTTTTGTTGTAACTATGGACTACGTTGACAAGAGTGATGTAGAAGTTTTCACCATAACGCTTACACTGGTGATGTATCTGGATTTCACAATAAATGATCTAATTTTCAGCAGTAAGAAAAAAGGGTTTTAAAGCTTGTTGTTTTGTAGAACATCACAGTTATATATGATATGAGAACATTAGGGTCTGTAGATAGGGAGTACGTGTTAATTAAGAAAAATATATTTATATTTTCAGAAAGACATCATTTTTTTTTCTCAAACATAGTCAGTGGGGTAAAATGCCCACAGGGAGCAATGGGATATTACTGTAGTTATTCTGTTCTGAACATCAAATCCTTTGTTTTTCCATCAGATGTATTCTAATTAGTTGGTTGAATAAAAATATTTGGATTTTATATTTAAAAATTACCTCAAGTTAGCATCAGGTAGCTAGTTAGCTAGCCAGTTAGCATCATCTAACAAAATTCAGATAGGCTATTATAATTTTGTAATTCATAATTATTGATTATATTATTTTTAATTTTAAGCTAAAAAATGTTCTCTGATTTTGCTGTAAATGTTTAAAGCAAATTGCTTTGTAAGACTGGGGGCATTTTACCCAACCTGCCCCCTTGGTACAAATTGAATTTTTGATAAAAATCTAATAACATGAAACCTCTTGACATTTTGCAAACTTTGTTTATAATTTATGCCATTGTCACTAAAACTATGATAACTTTTCTGGACAGATTTAACTTTTGTTTCACATAAAAAAAATTACAAAGACCTTAAGGGAGGGCGTTTTCCCCCACTCTACCATACCATATGTGATTATCTGACCATATCTGATTATCAGAAGTTGTAACACAAGGTGCATATGAGTTATTAAACCTTACATTGAAATCACTATATAAAAATATTGTAGTGTTATTACAGTGGTGTAGTCTACGTGATACGCAGGTATACGCCGTATACCCATTAGGAAAGGTCAAGGATTGGCATATACCCACTTAAAAAAGCGCGAGGATACGTAACTACATCATTTTGTGACAGACCAGCAGGCGATTTTTGGCATATAAGAACAATGAGTGATTTCAGTAAACAAAAAGTTAATATTAAGTGCATTGTCTGACTATAACAGTATTGCCTGATTTTGCTCTATTTCATCAACGAAAATAGTTTCAAACAAAGTCACAGCCGAGCAGCTGCGCATCTCCATTCAAACACAGCAGTGTTTCGTTTATGAAGGAATCTGCGTTTTTAAAGGAATCTAGTGAGTCAATGATTCAATTACCCATTCATAAAGACACTTACTTCATTCATGAATGAATCAGCCGTTTGAACGAATCAACTGAATTAATGATTCAGTGATAAAATCAGTGATTTGCCGCCACCTACTGGCAGTTTTAGTTTCATTTTTAAAATATCATTGCAATTATTTAAATCATTGAATATTTCTATATTCAAAATTTTATATTTAAAAAAATAATTTCAACATGAATTTATGAATTTAATTACACTCATGCCACCTCATTAAATGTCTGTAAATATACCTACATGACACTTTTGTGTTCTTCTGTGCCACCTCTGTACAAATTAATTTGTACTGATTTTATTTGATTGGTAACTTATTCTTCTTATTCCGTTGTTTTAATTAGACATTTTGAAAAAATCTAAAAATACACTTCTGAATTTGACATAAAAGATAACATACTTTTAATTAAAGTAAAAAAAAAAAAAAAAGCCCCTGTAAATCACTTTAAGGAGTCCAATATTACTTCGTAATGGGAAGGTTAATTTTTGTTATTGATCAGAAGGTGCTCCTGAATTTTTTTGACTGTACTCTAATTTTTTTTTTTAAATTAGCAGCACAAGTGCTCCTAAAAATAAAAGTAAGCGCAGAGCCCTGTTTAGTGAGTGTCGTGGTGCTTATGGGGTGTTGCTCTGGGACGGGTGAGTATGAGGCTGAGAGGGAATATATAGTAGCCTATACTCACTACAAAAAAAAACTAGACTACACCACTGGATTATTATATATATATTTAACATTTTCGAAAAGCTTAATTCAAATCATTAACTCACAAAACATCATTCACAGCCACAATTTAACCGCAAAAATAACTCAAACACGGTGAATTGAGATGGTATATCATAACGATTTAGCTGAAATAATCTCATTTTCGTTATTTGTTTCATAATGAAATGTACTTGGACCTATAAATTCCCCAGTAAAATAGTTTGTTCCACAACCAACAGATAACTATATGTGCGGTGCATTTCTCTGTTTATGCAAATCCGCTTTATGACGCGTGACGTTCAATGGTCCGCACTCTCAGCGTGTTAATGCAACGTGATGTTTGGTGAGTGATGAGTTTTGTGTATGCGTTGACACGTGTGTACAAGAAGCTAAGTGAAGCAAAAACCTTTACTTTAGTATATCATCTGTAATATTTTACAGGTGGTTTGAGTTTTGGATTTAATGGCTCAGAGTTAATATCTCTCTGAATGTTTGCTTCATGGTTTTGGGGATTTTTGTTTTGACATTGGGGAAGTTTTGAGAATGACACTAAACTACAAAACAGCTTAATATGAGCCACACTTAGATTGCATTCAGGTTGATTTACTGACCTAAAGACCTTAATTTGAAGAAAAAAATAGAGGTAAACAAAAACTGCATTACTGCATTGCATTAAAACTGGAGAGACTGGGAAGTGGAATGACCTTAAAAAAAACGCTGTAAAAGACGCGAGAGGCCAGTGTCATGTTTACACAAAAATAATGGAAAAGCAGCGTACTGGAATGCAAAAATGCGTTTTGTATGGCTCCTAAAAGTGGCCTAAAATGATTCTATCTATATCTCTTTCACAGCTGCTCTTTAAAAACTGCTCATGTCAGCCAAACTTTAAACATTTAGCTGAACTAGTCAAGTTATTGCGCATTTCAAACTTACAATGGTCAGTGAAAAATTCCACCAAATGCGGTTTTTTGCATTTAGGGAAATTAGTCTGTTGGAAGAGGAATTCTCTATCGTTGCCTTGTTTTAATGTAATGACTTGACTCTTCTTATTAATCATGCGCGTCTATGCATCTATGAGGTTTGTTCCACCATTGAGCTCAGCGTTGCTTATCATTCATGATTGTCGGTACATGGACTACATACTATGTGGTGTTGTTTATTGCTAGATGCTTCTAACAGTGAATGTCAGGAACTTTAAATGTTATCAGGAAGAAAAACAAACAGTTGGCACCCATGGCATCCCCTTCATAACCCCTAAACCAGAGAGTTCTCTTGAAATTCTCTGACAGCAGGTAGAACATTTTCCTAAACCTCAATATCATTTACAGATATGCAAAGGGTGCTGTATGTTTACTTCCCTGAAGAGAGACAAGCGTGTTTGTCTATGTAGATAACATTATCTGGAATTTTATTGTCACATGCTGCTACTTCATTCAGGTTACTCCAACTGTGTTATTGGATAGAGGTGGACTGAAACCCTGCATAATAACATATAACATTTTTCTTAACTGATATGATTTGAATTCTCCTACTTATAAGCAAGCATTTCTGCCATCTGATGTAATATGTTTTTAGTATCATATTTACAGAACAGATGAAGGAGAGGGTGTTTTTTTCACTATTTCAAAAACAGGTAGAATTTTACAGCTTCCTTTATATGACTTTAGTTCTTATTTTGTTTTACAGTTACAGTCAAGATGCAGCACACCTCGTGCACAGAGGACCGGATCCAGCATGCTCTGGAGAGATGCCTGGATGGACTCCGGCCATCAGAAATCCTGACACAATCCTGGAGTGGTAAGGCCACCCCACTGACCCTCTGCTGCTGATGGGTCACTTTTGTTTGGCATCACCGTTTTTACATTTCAATTTTTTACTTCTGTTTTGTACAGTTTATATGTGTGTGTTTTTACTTTGTCGCTGGTTTTCAGTTGACCTTATGTTGCAGAAAGGGAAATAGAAGGGATTTGCCACTGAAATGGGCTCAATTCACACAAATAATTATATACGCATAATACACTTATGGGTCAGTGACACAACACTCTTTTTTTGTCTGCATCTATCAGTTTATTCAAAAATATGTAAAAGCAATTCATACATACAGTGACTTAAATACACCTCTTCTATGATGAGTGTTTTCAATTTTTAATTAAAATTAGAGTGCAATTAGAGAGCATAGAGTAAAAAAATAGTTACGCAAATAATGCAAATATTCCTGTTATTATAATAAAAGAAAAAAAGACATTAGGCTAAGATCTTAAAATGGATATTAAGATATTCTTGAAAAGAAAAACATATGAAGTGGTTGAGCATAATCTTTTGTTATTATTTCTTGAAAATATTAATAACAAAAAAACGTTTTTTTCTTTAGTTTGATGGTGCAACCAACAAAGTCACGAGGTGCAACCAATATGCAGAAATAACACAAAACAGGAAATATTATTAGAAAGAGGATCCCTGTAGACCCTCACGACTGTGTTGCAAGGTCAAAGGCTATTAAAATATCATATAAATTGACCTTTTTGTGATTTTACTTGATGCTTAAATCATTGAGAGTCAAAATGAAACTTTTCTTGAACGTTTTTCAAAACTGTATGAAACCAACATGAATACAAACGGTACATACACAAAAATGTGGGACGTTTTAAACTAAATTTTATAAAAAAATTCCCTTTCTTTATCATGAACGTGATACCGTAAATTTGTCATGGGCCCATATAATTCTGTGACCGGGTGGGTGTAAATGCTAGCTGATTGAGTATGTGTCTACATCAGCTCACCCACATCTGATTGTAGCATTTGATTTTCAAAGTTTAATTTGCCCAAAGACAACGTGATACTTAGCTTTGATACAGAATACTCTCATATTGGGAAAGTTGAATTAGGCCTTATTGTTTTTTGGGGTTTTTTACTTCTCTATTATGGAAAGGTCATATATAGAATCTTTATTAGTTGTGTATTCGCTTTGGTTGTTTTTGTGAACCAGGGAACTGACAAACAAAAGATCACTGATGAAAACTATAATATAATTTGTGTGCAGTGTGTGACACTGTTTATAGATTCAGAGAGAATATGTTGTTTTCAGAGAGTGTTATAAAGGAAATGTATTATTTGACACCTTCATTTGAGCAGGAAGTTAAGATGTCCTTCGAGAAAAGCAGTTATCGACTACAGCAGATCTTTAGTAGGATAAATATCCAGTTCAGCATCATTCTAAATTTGTGTCGTTTTGAGGTTACACACAGTTCTGTCACGTAACCAATAAGATCTGTTAACGCTCAAATTTGACACCACAGTAAGTTCTTTCTCAGAATTCTAACCAAAACTGCACAGTACAGTTTGGAGCAGGGAACCCTTTGACATCTACACAGCAGGGATTTCAGGGTAATACTCAGACTATCATGTAATTTACCAGCCCTTTCTTGTCTGATGTGTGTGTTCAGATTAATTTCTGCCCTTTATGTGTGCTTGACTCATTTGGTGTTATTCGGGTTGTGCAGTGGTTTCATGCACAGCGTGGGGGACTTGTTTATTAGATATCATGTTCATTTGAGGTATAAAGCACGCACATTTGTCTCAGTTTCGCAATTATGATTCTCATGCGTATATTTTTATGCATGTTTGTGCAGCTGGCTGGTGTATGAACCGCTGGAGTCTAGAAGAGCTGGTTAAGAGGGACCCAGAAAATTTTCTCATTCTGCTGCAGCAAATTCTCAGAAAAGCCAGAGAGGTGAGTACGCATGTACACACACTCCTATCTGAACAGAATACTACACCCGCAGAGTAGAGGTGATACTTTCAGTCACGTTTGTGATCAATATCCTCTGTGTTAAGCTCATTATGCCCCCTTGTGGTCTCTGTAGGCTATGACAGATAAGATTGCATGTAATCTGTGCTAAAATAAAACTTATTTTAATTTATTTTAGATGTGATCAAGAACACACTGTAAGTTTGTCTGTAGGTGATATATACTGTATATCTTTCTCTGCTGTTTTAGGTTCAGCAGGAGTGTCATTATGAGCTTGTGGCCCCCTTGGCTCTCATGTTTGAGGCCACACTCCTGCAGGTAAAGTGTCATGGTTGTGTTATTGTGTTATTCAAAATAGAAGTGTTATTCAAGAAACAAATTTACCAAAGCCTTGATAATCAGAAACTAAGAATTATTGATCTAATTTTACTTCTGTTAGGTAGAATTTGTTTGTGTGTTCTTTGTAATTTTTCTTGTTGGGATTCAGAGCTTATGTTGAAGACAGGGAAACAGGATTCGCCATTTAGCAAATATTAAATGCTTCTCAGTGTTAATTCACGCAAATCATTCATACAAATATCGGTTAGAGACACAGCACTAATTGCAATTCATACATACAGTGGCTTAAATACACCATGTTTTATTGTTTTTATAAATGTTTTCATTTTTGCTTTTTCTATTTCTGGCAAAAAATATAATGGTGATAAAACTGTCCTGACATTATAATGAAAGAAAAAAGCCTCTTTGAAAGAATGGTTGTTCCTGAGCCTTATTACCTTATTAAAACCTTATTAAATAATTTGGCTTAATCTTTTATTATTTCTAGTTCGCTGCTTATATATATTATCTGATTAAAATAAAATTGTGATGTTTAATTGTGTGAAATTTTTACCTTCATTTTTGTTATTTATTGAAGCCTGGAAATAAACAAAGTTTTAGGCTTTTGAAAAATGTAAAACAAAGAAACCTGACATAAAATTAAGAAATATTTACACTAGCTCTGTTTTGCAGTAATTAATTATTGTGAAATTCATGTACAGATATTCATTTAAATTTCCCTAGTAAAAAAGTAATACATTTATTTCATACCAAGTATAGTTCAAATCTATTAACATATTTACTGACATATCGCTCAAGATTTACTGATATAAAAATAGTAATTAAACTATTTGGAATATCACTTGTGCACAATGCACATTTCTTAATATTAAGCCTAAATTTGTTTTAATAATAGTATCGATGAGGACTGTATGATCAATGACAATCAAATATACTTCAGTATATCTTTAGTTGGACTTCAGCACTACTTCTGCACAATTAAAGTGTATTAGGTACAAAATTAGTTGTTCCGATTTAGCAGACTTTAAGTATGCAAGTTTAGTATACTAAAAGTACAATTGCAGGGTATTTTTATTAAGTACATAAATATGTAAATGTATTTGTAGTATAGCATGAAATAAAAGTATTTCATACAGCGCCCTCTACTAATATTGGCACCCTTGGTAAATAAGAGCAAAGGTGGATGTGAAAATAAATCTGC